>ML110454.1:0-39496 GCA_003697995.1 Taxidea taxus jeffersonii
TTTTTTTTTTAAGTTAATGGAGTGATGTTTCACATCTAGCAATTTGAGAGTCCAGTGTTAATGCAGTAGATGTAGTGAGAAATTCTTGTTACTAGAAGTATGGGAGTGAAGTATGAACTAGTGTGAAATGGCGGTGGTGAGTGCTTCTGTCACATTACTGTAGGTGCTTGGACTGGTGCAAACTTGATTCCTTTTCATGCCCCTGTTTAGGAGCTGTTAAAATATTACTGTTGAAAACCCAATACCATTCTTTGTTTCTTGTGGTAAGAAAATAGCCAAATTCACTTCAGAGCTTTTCAGCTATCTCTAAGGAGCTCTCCTGTTTTTACTGAAATTCCCTAGAGCTGAACGTGGTATGAAACCACTTAGCCTATGTATTGGACAAAACAATTAGTATCATGATAAACTTCCACATGTTTAAGAGAATTCTCATAAACTTTAAAAATGATTTCTTTTCAGTTAGGTTTAAAAAATATGTGTTAGGCAGGGAGGCAGATCAGATGAATGTGTTGTAGCAGACAAAATTTTTAAATGGTGTTAGACTTGAATTCATCCAGTTATTGTTTGAATGAGGGTGGGTGGGTAGAAGGATAACAAAATTACTGTTAGTGTTTCTTTCCTTAAGGAAAAAGATGTGAATCCCAGCCTTATTTCAGGGAAGCCTTTGAAGCTATGATGGACATAAGTCTAAATTAAATGTATGTATGTTTCATTATATTGCTCTTAAGACTACTGAGGTGGCAGTTTAATTCTTAAAAACAATAAAATGGAAGCATAAATACTATTTTGCCTAGATGAATTTTTACCTAATGATGACACATTTGGGAGAATGCAGTTTTCTGTGTTGATGTGTTGATACAACTTCTACAGTAAAACTAGGTTCACTTTTTTTTTAGATGAAACCCAGCAAGTCGAATGTTAATATTTCTTCAGTGGCATGCTTGTTCTCAGTATAATACAGTATTTGGGGAACTATCAGTTGCAAAAACTATGAGAAACTATATCCATTTTGCCCTGTAAAAACCATTTGTTCAAAATTATTGTGTAAATACTAACTAGATACTACTAAAATATAAGTGGAAAAGATAATCTGAACATGATTTTTTAAATCACATTAAGTAACTTTACTATAATGAGATATACAGAGCTGCTGTAGACTTCGTTCTAACATACGGGAAGAGTGTCCTACCTCTTACTGGAAAGTCCTATAGTTCAATCTCATGAACATTTTGAAAAAGTCCTATATCGTAAGTACAGTTGACCCTGAACAATGTGGGAATTAGGGGTGCTGGCCCCCTGCACAGTCAAATCCATGTATAACTTTTGACCCCCCCAAATTTTAATAATAGCCTGATTATATACACGGTTGATACATATTTAGCATATTATATGTATTATATACTGTATTCTTACAATGAAGCTAGGGAAAAAATGTTGCCAAGAAAGTTATAGAGAAGAGAAAAATACAGTACTGTACCATACAGGAAAAAAAAAACTCGTGTATAAGTAAGTGGACTCATGCAATTCAGACCCCTGTTGTTGAAGTGTCAGCTGTATGTGGAAAAAAATCACAAGTACCTAGCACAAAAATACACTTTTCTAATTATTGGATTAGCCATCAAATATTGATGTTAATTGAGGTTTGATGTAATCATACTCAAACATACTATATTTTGACCGAAGTGGATTTATTTTTCTTCACTGGTTTGTAACTGTGATTTGTTAAATTTTGGCCTAGAAACTAAGTAGAATTTATTACGTTATGTGCACAATCTAATAAAGCAATATTGGATATACTTCGCTTAGAGGGGACAGAGAGGTAAGCCAGTGAAAATACTTGATATTAATAAAAACATTTGGATTTTCAAACAATTTTCGTTTTGATTCATGCCCCTTCAGTTCTCTGTCGTTGAGGGGAAAAGTGTTAAGAGAACTCTTTTTTTTTAAGACAATTCTTAAAGCAGTATTTTAGTGTTAAGGTTTAATTTTCCCATCTCCCTATCTTTTTTTTTTTTTAAGATTTTATTTATTTATTAGTTAGAGAGATTGAGCACAGACAGACAGAGAAGCAGGCAGAGGCAGAGGGAGAAGCAGGCTCCCTGCTGAGCAAGGAGCCTGATGTGGGACTTGATCCCAGGACGCTGGGATCATGACCTGAGCCGAAGGCAGCAGCTTAACCAACTAAAGATAGGGAGGCGTCCCTCCCTATCTTTAAGAATTACAAATTTTTAAGCATTACAGAATCCTAGAATTGAATAGTTATAGGTCTAGTTCTCACACATGGGCAGGACCATGTCTTGTTAAAAATCTAGTATTTTGGGGCACCTGGGTGGCTCAGTGGGTTAAAGCCTCTGCCTTTGCCTCAGGTCATGATCCCAGGGTCCTGGGATCTAGCCCCGCATTGGGTTCTCTGCTCAGCAGGGAGCCTGCTTCCTCCTCTCTCTGCCCACCTCTCCGCCTACTTGTGATCTCTGTCAAATAAATGAATGAAAAAATCTTAAAAAAATAAAAATTCTTTAAAATCTAGTATTTTGAAATGTTATTCTATGACTCAGAATATCCCATTTCTATTCTCATAGTTGTAGGCACCAATTTTCATATTGCATTAAGCCTACTTTCTACTAATCTACCTTTAAAATTACTCTCCTTTTGCCTGCCTTCAGATTGAAAAACTCTGCTCCCTTTTACTTTTCTTCCTAAGCATTACTTTCAAACCTTTAATTTTTTGTTTTAATATTGGTATTTTAATTACAGAAATAATAAATCTTTTGGGAAAAATAGAACACATTAATGCTACAAACATACAGGATCCCCTTGCAATGAACATTGCCCTTCCGGGGATAAGTACTGTTACAGTTTTGGTGTATATTACCCAACTATAATCAGTTTAGTTGCAGAGCTGACAACGATAAATAGGCTCCATGCCCCAGTTCAGCATCTTAATCCATGGTAAATGTAGTATTTCATGACTGATAATAAACGTAGACTGAGCACCTACCATGTGGGATCTAAACCATTCATTCATTCACTCACTCATTCATTCAGGTATGTGCTTGACAGTATGCTAAGCCCTTGGGGTGCACAAGCAAGCCTTTAGAGCTAGAGGATCGACAAATTTCATTAAATTACCTAACATGTTAGGTAACTCTAACATGTTAGGTAACTCTAACATGTTAGGAGTATGACAAAATTCTATGAGATAAAGGAAAAGTAAGGATAATCCAGCAGTGGGAGGTTCACAGTGTTAAGTAGTGTGGTCTGGGTAGAATTCACCGAAGAGAAGACATTTGAGCAGTGATTTGAAGTAAATGGGAATACTTAAAATTTTTTTTAAAATTATTTAAAACGGGTACCTGCCTGGCTCAGTAGAGCACGTGACTCTTGATTTCTGGGTTGTAAGTTTGAGCCCCACATTGGGTGTAGAGGTTACACCCAAAATAGATTTTAAAAAAAATCTTTAAAGTAGATGAGAGTTAGCTATGTAGATACCATGGGGTGGAACTTGCTAAGCAAACAGTCTGTAAAGGTCAAAGTGGGAGCTGCATCTGGCATATTTGGGGAACAGTAAGGAAATTGGATTAGAATGAATAAGATGAGCGGGAAGAGGAGGTCAGAGAGGTAATAACAGGGAATGGGGAAATCACAGGCTTTCTGGGCCATCATAAACTTTGACCTTACTCTGACCTGGGAAGCCTTGGTAGAGTTCTGAGGAATGGAATGATCTGGCTCTTTTTGGAAGGATTATTCTGGCTCTGTGTTTGGAAAAGATGAAGAAAGTAAAGAGAGACTACCAGTCAGAGGTTTTAATAATTCTACAAGAAGATGATGGTCATACTTGTGGAAGGATGAATATATAAAGTAATAAATATACGTGATATATAAAAATGTAATAAATTTATGTGCATAAATTAAGCAGTATATGTGAGATATGGGTATATAATGGTGAACGAAATAGATATGATCACTGCCCTTTAGGAGCTTACATTCTAACTCATCTAGAGATTTTTCTTGGTAGTCATTCCTAAATTTTTCTCCAAAGATTTATATTCTTTTTCAAAGGATATTAGGCCCCCCCCAAAGGAATTAATTAAAAAATGTATCATGAAAATACACATACAGCTATAATGAGAAAAGTATTAAGTTTATTAGATTCTGGGCATTTATATTGTGTTTCCCTAATAGCTTTTCTGGGTACACTTTTAAAAAAAGATTTTATTTATTTGACAGAGAAACAGCAAGAGAGGGAACACAAGCAGGAGGAGTGGGAGAAGGAGAAGCAGGCTTCCCGATGAGCAGGGAGCCTAATGTGAGGCTCGATCCCAGGATCCGGGGATCATGACCTGAGCCGAAGGCAGACCCTTAACCACTGAGCCACCCAGGTGCCCCTCTGGGTACATTTTCATTGTAGAACACGAAATTAGTGACTTTGGAACAAATTCATAGAATGCATCTATATAGTTCCTGAGTTTAGTCTGCCTTGTGCTAGATCAGTTTTTAGACAGGTGTTAATTTCTTTAGTGAGTAGATGCTTCCTAATGATTAAGAAGAGCCTGGCTCTGGAGTTGGACTGTCCAGGCTGAACTCTGACTCTGCTACCTGCAACTATATAACAGACTAATTACTTATCCTCTTCGAGCTTTGCTTTAGTTTGCTTTTCTAAAAAGGGGACAAATGTAATACCTACCTTATGGTGTCTGATTTGAGAATTAAATGGATTGATTCTAGACAGATCTTAAAAGTAGAGTCAATAGAGTTTCCTGACCAATTTTTCAACCTAAGCAGCTGGAAGGATGGGGTTGGCATTAGCTGGGGCAGTAAAAGATGCTGGTGGAGCAGATCGGGGGGAAAAGGTCAGTAGATGTGCAGATGAACATGGCAGAAAAGTGAATGAAAGATTCTTATGGTCTGTTCTAGTTTATTCAGTGTATGGTCAAGAACATTTCATTTGCATTTCCAAATGGTAAGCTACTGCATTTAGGCAAGAATGTGTATCAAATACTTAAATAATCACTAGAAAAATTTTAAGGATAAACTGCTCAGCATGTATTAGCATCAACTTTTCTTAATTTCAGTAACGTATCTGTCTCTTCACAAGTTGTTCTGTCTCCCAGTTGCATCCCTGGATATCCTCTTCCCTTCAGTGCTTGCTCAAACTTATGTAAGTTTTCTTTTTGTCTTCCAACATGATCTCTTGGCCTTTTCCTAAATCAGGGATCAGATTTTTGTACCAGTTTTCAATATTTGCTCTGAGTCAGGTAAGGAGAGGCCCAACCCCATCTGTTCATACTATCCAAAGTATATCCACCTTAGAAGTCTAGGAGAAGATGTTTAAGTGTGAGGATAAGTGAACCTCTAGGATGTTAAAGTTGAATAGATTGAAATGGGGGCACAATGCTTGGAGTGCTCCATGTTAAAAACTTTGATGAAAAAGAAGCGTATAAAGAGCCCCTTTATTTGGGAAGATGCAGACATCAGCCATAATCCTACATCAGGCTTTTGCTCCATTCCCAAGCCAAATGATAAGTAAAACAGGCTTATGATCTCAATTTCCACTCCCTGACCTCTGCAAAGAGGCCTTAACTCGACATTCATAGAGTAGCCGTACATAAATGCACAGTATATAAATCCTATATAAAGTGTGTCTGTGTGTCTGTGTGTGTGTTCTCTAAAGTCTGTGGGGGTGGGTGAAGATCTGTAAGGTATCTATGACTCAAAAATGTAAGAGCTGTTGCTTCAAAGAGTGCTTATATTCTAATTTTTAAGAGTAGCTATGTAACTAAACCTTTGTTTTACCTTACTGTCATTGATTTTAAGTCTAATAGACTCAGTAAAGACACTAATAGAGGATAGAAGGGTACTTTGACAGTAAACCTTTAGAGGTGAGATTTAAAAGGATTGAGACTTTTCTCATTGACAAAGTTATTTTTTACAAAGTTACAAAATTATCTACATAAAGTAAATACAACTTTGCATCAAGAACAATGCCAGCAAAAAAGAGAATCTTGTGTGTGGAATCTCCTCCAGCTAAATTGAGCTCTAGAGCTGATACTCTGCCCTGTGAGTTCCAAATTACCAGCAGCGAAGAGTCAGACTTTGTCCTACTACCTTTTCTTTCCTCTAAGACTAGGAAGAGCTGGTTACCCGCCATGTTTTCTCTGCTTTTCACCTTGCTTTTTCATTTTCTATCTTCATTAGCTTATCCAATTCTCATACTAAGAGGTAGAAGGAAAGGACTTGCCTTAAAAGCTAGGTATAGTTACAGATAATGGCATTGGAAGGATTGTGTCTAGATCTGGGTAGGAGGTGGTTGGGTGCATTAAAAAGCTATAGTGATAATCATAAACTCTGGGCAAAGTTAAGAGTCATTGCAAGGTTTCAGATGATTCTCATGTATCAGGTTTCTGGCCAGACCATTACAGAGGGCACCCACAGCATGCGCATTTCAGAAAGCTAACAAGAAATTTAACAAAAGGAGACATATCCACTGTACAATGGAATTTTTAAAATGGAAATATATCCGTATGAACTATAAATTACAAGAGTCAAAGCAGTGTTGTAAATACACTGTAAAACCTATGCATGAAGGTCATGACCTAGATGGGAATCTGTCAGTGCTATAAAAATACATATAAACAAAACATTTTCTTCCTCTGATAAACCTACAAGATATAAAATTAAGAGTATTTACATAATTTTATATTACACATGTGAAAAATGTACCATGCTAGAACAATCTCATTCCAGAGTTTGAAACATAATTCTGTCAAGTAGAAGTGTTCTTCATACAATGTATGAACTTATCAATAACTTCCTGGGTATAAAGTTGTTCTTTATATTGCAGGTGAGGATCCGTCTAAATTATATTTTGGTTAGAATTTTGTTTCAACTGGTACCTGGAAGAAGATACAAAGTTCTGGTTCTTAAAAGTTCTGGTCTTAAAAGATGTGTCCCTTTCAATAATCTGATCTTATAGCAAATGTGGTCCATCTTGCTAAAATGAAGACCTAGAATTTACCAGAGTTAACCACAAATTTTTCGTCTTGAATTTTAATGATCACATCCCTTCCACTGCTATTTGGTTAACATAGACCCATGTGATACCGTGTTGTGATGTAAGTGTTCCTTTCAAGGCCTAATTTAACCTAATCAAAATGACAGTACAACAGTTGTAGCAATACCCCCCTTCACAACTGTGTCAGTGGTCACACAAGCTCCAAGAGGCTCTGTGTGCTGGCTGGCTTCATGTGGGTCACCGCTGGTTGCCTGATTTGTCTTTCTCTAAGTAATGTAATGAAGAGTTCATGTTAAGTTTTTGTTGTTGTTTTAATATGGGGAGACAGATACCTGATGGTCCTGACTACATTCTGTTAGGTGGTTGGTTCTGAAGCTTTGATTTGACTTGTTAGATGTACATTCTGTTTCTATATTTTATCCTTTCCAACTTGGTGACAGTTCTGAATCCAACTACTGGGGAGAGGATTTCTCGTAAGGTTCTCCTTAGAGGGGGCTCAGGCAAGGTGACCCATGTGGATTTCTCTAGAATCCAGCCCTGGAAAACATGGCTGGCTGGACACATGACTGGTGCTTTCTGAGAATGTGCTCTCCCTCAGGCGTGTCTGACTTCTGGAATGACTTTTTCATCGAATTCTTCCTATTTGGCACAAGTTTTAATAAGGACTTAGGGTTATTTTATTCTATATACGTCTTCATTTCTAATCTAAATTCCTTTTTTTGTTGTTGTTGTTTCTTCTTAAACCTTTCCTCAAATAAGAGAAATACCATCAGCCACCTCCCATACTTGAAAGCAATCTTTAGATTCTTTCTCAGGATCCCTAATTCCATTAGTTTTTCACCAAAGGATAGAACCAGTGTACCATAGTGAATGGAGCCCAGGGCTTGGCATCAGACAGATCTTGCTTCAAATCCCGTTGCTGTCACTTTGGTTGGTGTGTGACATTAAGCAAATTAGCTAAGCTCTCTGATCCCTCCCTAATTTCCTCATTTATGAAATAATATTTTCTTTGCATATTGTTGTAAGGATGAGATAATGAATGTGATGCACCTGCCATGTACCTGACCTATAGCAGATACCCAATTTGATTTGTGATTCTGCTTTTCCCAAACTGGAGACCTTCCCTTGAAGGACTGAATACTCTAGAAATGAATGTTCTAAAATGAAATAGAACTATCCAGTTAAATGAACTTGGCACCTTCTAGTAAGGAAGAAGAGGAGCTTAACTTCACTTTCACTGCTGGCCTAGGCTCTGTGGTGGGGACTTCCCCACGCACCTGGGAAGCAGGAAGCGAGTATGAGCTTCTCAGCGCCATCACTAATTCATCTGTAAGTGGAAATAACCAACGTACTTTGCCTCCTGGATTTTTGTAAGAGTAGAATAACGTCTTGGTTGTAAGTACTTTGAAAACAGAAAGAGATCTCTCTATATGCTCAATATTGCATTAATAGAGACCTAGTATCACTATTTTCTATCTTCTATCTTTTTTTGTAGTGGTCTGGGTTTCTTTTCTCCCAAAGTCCCTATGAAAACTGGCATTGCTTCTGTTTTCTAGGGAAGAGGCCCAGTGGCTCAAACAAGGGCTGGACTTTCTGTAGCCTGCTAAAAGAGGCCTCGCTGCTTTTCAGTTTTCTTTTTTGCTATGATGTCTAGATAAAGCTAACCTTGTTGAAGAATCTTACCTGATATTCCCGATTACGTAATCCTCCATTTGTATTTATGGTAAAGTCAAATTTCATTTCTTTTTCCTGAGAAAACCAGAATGGAATCATGGCTTAGGAATATTAAAAAAATGTTGAAAAAGAAAGGGGAATTGAAGCACAGATGGTTTTTATATAAATGTGAAAGTCACCAAAGAGCTGGTACCTGACTGGCATTAAACTTTGAAGCATTGTAGTCCTTTGTCATCCAAATGTGCAAGACAGCATCATGGATTGTTAAGAAGAAAATTGAGTCCTTGACTTCATCGTCAAAAAATTCACACTGTACAAGCTTCTCAATGAAATCGTCTGAAGAGTGGGAAAGAAAGAGTAACAGGAAGAAGTAATTGGCCACAGGTTTCTTCTTGAGACTGCAGATCTGAATTTCCGTTTGCAAACATGCAGTTCATTGATGTTTGGTAAGGTGTTTGGCGATCACAATGGTACTATTGCACAGTGTACTATTAGTATGGTGTTTTCTGGAATAAAAGGATGCCTTTCTAATCTAGAAAACGTTTACTTCCCTAATAAGAAGGAAAAGATTCCAATGAGGAAAACTTTTAGTACTTCTCAGAAGAAAATCAATCCATTTTCCTTTAGGCAAAATCCTAGTGAGTTAATCTCCCTGGCTAATGATTAGAGCAGCAAGTATGGCTTATACAAAATTGGGATTCTGCCAAAATAGGACATATGCTCATAGACCAGTGATATGCTCTGGTTCAGATTGCTGGACCTATTATCTACCAGTTACTTACTGTAGTCCATTTTCCTAATAAAGGAAATATATATAAAGTCATATATAATTATTATATTACTATATCAGCATATATTAATATAAATTATTGTTATAATTAATAGATCATAAACAAGACCTAGACTTTGGAGAGGCCATCTACATTGAGAGTTGGCCATGAGCCTGAAGTGATTGTCAGAACATAAAAACAACTTACCATCACTTCCAACAATATACACATCTACATTGATTCTGATAAATTCTTGCAGAATCTGTTAAAAAGAAAGTAGATCTTCCTTAAGAAACAGTTTTACTTGTCAGAAACATAAAATGATCATAATTATGCCTTATGGATATTGTGTTGCTTAGAGAAACTTTTACATTTTGAAAAGAGATAATGGCATAAAGAGACACTGAAGTTAACAACAAGGCTCTGTGACAGAAAGAAATAAACCCAAAGCAAAGAACACTCCTCTTCAGAAAGAAGTTAAAAATGATCATTCCTGTGGGAAGTATGATAGGAAAATCTTCTATTTCCACTCACAAGATGGGCTCTGGTTTAATCTGAAAACCAATTCCTTTATGGGATGACCTTGACCAGAGCTTTCTCGCTACACAGAAGTATAAAAATCCAAAACCCTATGGCTTGTAACATGTCCATTATTCCTGTCCACGGTGACTGGATATAGTAACGCCAATGAATCTTGATTTGTTTTACAGGTTCCTAGGCTAAGACTAAATACCAGTAGTTATGTGAGTGAGGTCATATAAGATGAGTTACTGTTGCTCGCTTTAGATGATCATTAAAATCATTGTCAATCATCAGTAAACACTGAACCTCTACAAGGCACTGAACCAAGAATAAGGGCTTTAAAGAAACATAAGGCAGAGTCCCTGTCCTTTGTGCTATACTGCTGGGACCAAAAACAAATTGTGTGTGTGTGTTGTGTGTGTGTGTGTTCTCCAAAGCTAAAACAAATGCAAAAACAACTGAAAGAAAAGAAAAAGCAAGCAGTTTTGAGAGTTCTGTGATGTTAAGATTTTTTTTTAAAGTCTGAGGGAAACAAAATTGATTCAGTTTTCTAATTTTGTATCCAGTTCACCCATATTAAATAGACCTTATCTTAGCTCAGTTCTTATGTAGGCAGATGTCTGTGAAAACCCCAGAAAAAGAGGGGTAAATGTGGAATGTCTTAAATTTTCTTCATGTCTCTTTCTGTATCTCTGTTGGAAACCAGTTTATTTTAGAAATGCTGACAGAACCATGGAAAGAAAACAGAGTACAACCTGAAGCTTTTAGTCCTATTTTTAAATCACATGTGACATCGATTCTTTCACATAGCTCCTTTTTTGGTGGGGTGGGAGTGAGGGGGGGGGTGGGGGACAAGTTTCGTATAACAAAGTGAAATTTCATCAGTTTGTAATGGATAAAGACAAAACAAAAGAATCTGCTATTCCACCTTTGTCCAAGATCATCCGAAATATTCTGTATTTCAGGACAACTTCAATATAGTGCCCACAGGATCTGAAGGTCCTACAGAGCTGGAATTTCATAGGGGTGTGGGCATAGTTGTGTAGTGGCAAGTTCAGCGAGCGTTAGAAATATGGGTGTGGTCGTCTTCAAAATTATATGCCAGCCTCTTGGGAAATGCTCTTTCAAAGAGCTTAGTGAATGCTCCCCACCCACTCCCACGCTCTGCGTGGACTACCCTAAAATGACGATTTGCTTCTGGGTAAGTGTGTATGATCTAAAGAACCATCTTTCCTCAACTATATCTTTTTACCTTTGGCCACCAATTGTTTGTGTTCATTCAGAAAGACAGTAATTACCGTTTTGAGCCCCCTCATTGAAGAAATGTCAAGAAATGACACTGCTGAAAAGTCAAGAATAAGGCTATGCAGGCTGATTTTAGGGACCATCATGTTGAGAGGAAGATCAGCATTCCAGTCTATCTGGAAGGGCAGGTCGCTGGTGTTGATTGGCTGATCCAATTCTTCTATCTCATTGTTGTCCAGCTCATCATCGGAATCTTTAAAACCATCATTGGTACATATGAACCCTTTCTGCAAGAGAAGACAAGAAATATGCTTGATAGCTCTGACCAAGAGAAACATTGCCTGTGTCAAAAATACCCAGTTAGTTTCTGAAGCTCACCTTCAAAGTCAGCTCAAGCCCTTTCCTTCGGAGAAGCAACATTTTCCCAGGAAAACAAAAGTTTTAAGGAGACCCTCAAAGATGCCATTTAAAAAACAACACTGACACCCAACGTACCTGGTTTATGCAGCATTTCACTTAAAGGAATGGAACCAACACCTTGAACTACATTTTATATGCTTTTAGCTATAATACCCAGAAATGTGGTCAAGAAACTTACTAGTTTCATCCCCAGGAAATAATCAAAGTCTCACTGGACTTAAGAGGCCCTTAGGAAAAAAAAAAGGAGGCCTACAAGATTTTTGCTAAAATGCTATATAATTTGGTCACACAAATTGTCAGATGTATATGCAGTCCACACCGGGGTAAGGTTTTGTTGGTTCCAGGAATCAATGCATATTGAAATGATAATTCACTTGTAGTTAAATATAAAAATATAAATTTTTCCCATTAAAAAAAAAGAAACTTACAGGTGTTACTTGCAACAGGCCTTTCTTCTGCAGCTTCCGGATTTTTTTCAAAGCTTTGTTGCGCTTGCGTAGAATTCGTAGTGGGTTAAAGCCAACCTGAAAAATCCATTGCTGTCTTACAAGAGTGTGGAATAGGATGCTGCTGAATATTCTGTAGCAGAATTCTAATAACTTGAAGTGGGATGGGTTGGGATCAGGGCACATAATAACGATATGTGTAATAAAACGTTGAAGTGGTTAAAACAACGACAGTGATGGCATTTTGTCAACGACTTTGGTCTACCCAGCCTGTGTGCTGTTATTAACATTTGAAAACCCAGGGCTCCTGGGTGGCTCAGTGGTTAAGCATCTGCCTTCGGCTCAGGTCATGATCCCAGGGTCCTGGGATTGAGCCCCATATTGGCCTCTCTGCTCAGCAGGGAGCCTGCTTCTCCCTCTCCCTCTACTGCTGCCCCTTCTTGTACTCTCACTCTCTCTGTCAAATAAATAAATAGAATCTTTTAAAAAAGTTGACTCTGTGTTAAACCTTATCCTAAAGAGCCTTATTTCCCAACATATTAATAGACCCCTTATAAAGTAGTTTCACCTGCTCTGGAACACGGGACGGAAAAACACGAACACAATCCAACTTCAACATAAGTGAAATCAATCACCCTCTGGTTACAGAGCAAACATTTCATTCCTAGATATTCAGTGGAATTACCAAAAAAAAAAAAAAAAAGTAACAACTTCAAACCTTACAGCATCGATAAGTTTCTGTTTAAAGAAATGAATATTTGCAAAGTAGATGGGGGCTGGACACCTGAAGATCTTTACCCCTTCCGGCTCATAAATCTGTAAGGCAGAGAAGTAACATGAGACAAGCCCAAGGGACTCATATTAATATCTTTCAGCAAGCCAAAGTAAAAAACAGATTTTCCTTACGCCTGAGTAATCCTTCTTATTCTTGTAGATGTTGCTCCTTCCGACATTAGCCAGAGTGCTGCATTTTGGACTGTAGGGAAAAATCAACACCAAATGAGTCACTCGTGAGTGTGTGTGAGGCCCATAAGGCTAACACCGACTTTTCCTAGCAAATCAAGGCTACAAGCAGGCTCACTTTCAAAATGTAAAGGGCTGGGGAATCATCATGCCATTAGACACCTTGGGGGGCAAACACCTTGTTTTACCTATCCTAAAACAACCTAAAACAATGCCTTCCATTTACCATCTTCCAGCTTACAAGGTGCTCCCATATGCTTTTGCTCTTTGGGTTCAGAATATCCTACTTATTCAGTGAAATCGATACAAGCATCCAGTTGTACAGATGAGGGCATGGAGAAGCACAATGTTTTGCCTACAACCACTTGGTCTGTCTCTGTGATTGATGGGTCCCCAAGAAATGAATGAAAAGATGATGGAATCAGAGAAGGCAGGAACACTTCAACATAAATATATTCCATCAGCCAGAGTTTAACATTAACCACCCCACCTTCTGTCCTAGAACTCCTGAGCCACCAAGAAGCCTATTTCTCTGTCACACCATGCCATCCAACATAGGCTGAGTGACCATGTGGTAGTGACATTATATGGCAGAGATTTAAGAATCAGGAAGACGTTTGGACTGGTGGTTAAGAATCAAGAATGCTAACTAGTCTTTGTGGACTTTTTGGATGACAGGGGCCTTTGAGAAGTTCTCTAGCCCAGCCCCATTTTTCAATGGGAGAGCAATCTAGCAACCTGTAAAGAGGAACAGCCCTCTGCTAGACGTGGAGAATCCCACAGGCTTCTCTGGAACCCATTTCCATATCTGGCAAGACTATGGCACAGACATGACACCTGCTCAGAGGATAATGACTTCCAGTTTCCTCTGGGCAAAAAGACTCTGCAGTACATATGATTTCTCTGAATTGGTGGCAAAGCAGGGAACAGATCAGTAGCTGGTGGGGCCTGGGCTGATGCTCTGAGGTCAGGACAGGTCTGTGGCCCTTCAGGTCTTGAGGGGAGCCACGTGAGGAACAACAGACCAGCTGGTCTTGATAGATGTGCATGCCTGTCAACTAAACTACTTTCCCCTGAATCAGTGACAAGTTTGACCCCTCCCACAGGCAGGTCCAAGTCTGCAAGGAGGCAGAGCACGACAAACACTCACAATTGGGTCCTGAACACAATGGTCAGAAGCTGAAATGCCACGCTAGCTGCCAGGCCTAAACCGAGTCCCAGGACAATGGCAAAGATGAAGGTCATGATCCAAATTAGCTGTAAAAAGAAGGCAACACATGCTCTACAATTTGCTCTGACTCAGCCACAGTGTCTTAGTTCCAGAGCTTTGAGAAAGCATGAACTTCTAGAGCCAAAGCAGAGGTTGGAAGTGTGCAGAACAAGGGACTTGTCTCAAGAGATCATTTCTTTTTTTTTAATTAAAGATTTTTATTTATTTATTTGAGAGAGAGAGAGGGAACAAGTAGGGAGCAGCAGGCAGAGGGAGAAGCAGACTCGCCTCTGAGCAGGGAGCCCGATCCCAGGACCCTGGAATCACGACACAAGCCAAAGGCAGACAGCCAACTGAGCCACCTGGGCTCTCCAGGAGTGTGTCCTGACCCAGTTAAGGAAGTAACTGAGTCTATATGGCACAGTTAAAACTGTAGAACCAGAAGCTGCTGGTTAAAATGAGCAAACTAACTGAGAGCACTTGTATTGATTTCTTGCTGGTGGTCTGCTGATTTAATAAATGGCCACTATCTGTACAAGAATGTCAGCATGTCAAAAGGGTGTTAAAATCCCCAACAATCATCTACCAGGAAAAAGAGTAAACCAAGTACAGCTGATTACTTTATGCTTGTTAAGTACCATAGGATATGTTAACAACCTTTTTATGCCCCAGACTTTGATCCTGATAAAATTATGGACTCTGCGTCTCATCACAAGGCTTGTCAAGAGCAGGGGGAGACTTTATAGGGTATTCCCAAAAGAAATGTTCAGAATTTGAAGACGTTGCAGATTCTCTGGAAACAAACATCTGATGTAATGAAAAACTGAAGCAACCATATCCCACTAGTGTTTCATGGAGCATCTCCTTCTTGCAAGTGGCCCGTCCTTTTAAATTAAAATCCCAAAGAGGGATCATTAGAGTATGCAGTTTAAAAATAGCAAATGAAGGGGCAGCTGGGTGGCATGGTTGGTTGGTTCGGCCTCGGAATCTTGGTCCCCACTCCAAACGGGGACATTATGGTCATGAGATCAAGCCCCAGTCGAGTTTCCTGCTCAGCACAGAGTCCTAAATCAGCATATTGTTCTGATTTCTCTGTCTCTCAGATACCACTGCCTCTACTCACACAATCATACTTATCCTTCCGCCAGAGTCTTGGTATCTCTGTGAACTGCATCAGCATTCCCTTCAAGTTCCCAAGTGCTAAAGCCGCCAGGACAGACTGCAAAAAAAAAACATAAAGAGCAGATGTATGTAAAGATAAATAAGTCATACAGAGATAAGGGTAAAGGTTGTAGATAAGCACGTCCTTTAAAGGGCCTCCAAGCCCAGCCCAGAACACACCCTTTTTCCCCCGGGGCCTAGTACCCTGCAGGACACAGCAGACCCAAGACTCTGACCTGTTCCCAGGCATGCATTTGTCCCCACCATGGTGACAGTGCCAGGCTCTGGGTAGAGGAAAGCGCTTACTGGCCTGTACCTTGGGACAGAGACAGGCAGATCTTAAGACCGATGCCTGAAATAAACTTTTCCCAATCAGAGACAGTCTAATGTGTGTTTATTTATTGGAAGTGGGGATAAGGGGTTGCTCTTTTTTTTTTTTTTTAAAGCTTGAGTAACTTGTAGCACCCAGAATAATAATTCAAACCTTTGAGGATGATCAGCATTCAACCTTTTTTTTTTTTTTTACAAAGGGTTTATTTATTTATTTGAGAGGGAGAGAACTTGTGCGTGTGAGAGGGGCAGAGGGAGAGGGAGAGAATCTCAAGCAGACTCCCGCCTGAGTGTGACATTGAGAACAAAATTGCCAGTTAAGTACCGATTAACTGGTTAACTGGTTAGAGCTGGTTAGTTTGGAAATGAACACCAGTTACAAAATGGTGAAAACTGAGTAGGGTCTGTTGACAGCACAGTGCCAGTGTCCCTGTCCTGGTTCTGACCACGCACTGCAGCAACCGTAGGATGTCCCCGCTGCGGTGGGTAGGGGAGGTAGGTGCACAGGGCACTGCAGGCTGTGCTCCTCTGCGGGGGGACTCGAGTATAGAACATGTCATGGGCCTGCTGCCGAGGAGGATTACCCCTTCTCTTTCCATCAAGTGTTTTTTTCTCACCTAGTCGGTATTCCCCGGAGCAACAATTTTTAAAATTTTTCATTGCAATACAGACACAAGAGAGCCCTTTAAAGAGTGAAGATTACAGAGCACTGAGAAGCCACAGAAAGGAAAAGGGATCATTTTTATCAGGAATCAGGTCTCCATACTGTACTTGATGTAAAGGATTAAATGGGTATAAAATGATACGAACAGGGGCACCTGGGTGGTGCAGTGGGTTAAGCACTGGTTTCGGCTCAGGCCCTGACATCTGGGTCAGGGATCGAGCCCTGTATCGGGCTCCACGCTCAGCGGGGCATGGATTGAGATTCTCTCTCTCCCTCTCTCACTGTCCCTCCCACTTGTGCTCTCTCTCTCTCTCTCTCAAATAAATAAATAAAATCTTCTAAAAAATGCTGACAACTGCTGATGCTTAATCAGCACTCATTTATCATCAGCTCTTCTTGTGGGCTATTTTGCATAGTTCACATGACAAAGGGAAGCAAGCTAGCTATTCCGGTCAGACATACTACAGATACAATGGCCTAAGTAGAACACGGATCCTTTGTCAGTGGGGCTTTGACTCACATCACGGACAATGTCCTGGGGTGTGCTTTATTCATGACAGAAATAGGTTTTTAACTGGCAATGACTTCTTGAGTTTGGCCAACCCAACATGGGCAATATAGAGCCCAAGTGTACCCTTGGGAAGAAGCATGATAGGGCAGAATTCTCTAATAGGGGGATTGCATGTGCACTTAGTTTTACTGAGATAGACCTTCTATTTCTTTGGTGGAGACTTCATGATTCCTTTGATGCCATTCCTTTGGAAAGCAGTAGGTTAGCCTGTGGAGAACACATATTCTTGGCAGAGAGTACTCTGCATGGCTTGAAGACAGAGCTGGCCAGTAAGGCTCTTTGGGATGACCACACTGTTAGTCTAGAAACCTGGGACCAGATTCACTTTCTAGCTACCAACCAGCAAGGAAAAGGCCTACAACCATAAAACACTATGGGCTTGTGTCCAATCTCTATACCCTTTGTAGTGAGAAGTATAATATGGTGTTTGTAGAATAATAACAATACAATAAATATACTAACAATAATGGCTACATTTATTAAGTGCTTGTCCCGTGCAAGTCCTTAATGTGCAATATTTCATTTAGTTTTCAGAGCAACTCCGTGAGGCGAGTGCTCTTTTCCTCCCTATTTTTACAAATGGAGAACTTGAGGTTCAGAGAGGTTCAATAATTTGCCTAAAAGCACACAGAGAAAAAGAGACAGAGGCCGGATTAGAAGGAGGTCTCCAGGACTTGAGAGCCAGTGTTCCGTGGAGCGCCTCAAAGTTACATCACCTCCACACAAAACAAGGTTTCCTACAGATCCTTTGTTTTCCAGGGTCTGCTGTTACTTCTTTAATGGGGAGTTGCAGCCATTTACAAAGCATAAACCCAAACCCTCAAAAACCACAGTTCAGGAAAGATGGACCAAGGAACAAGAGGGTGACGGTGTGAGGTCTGTGTGGCGGGCCCCGGCAGCCTACAACCCGAGTGTGTTGGTCTTGGAGTTGGACCAAACCCTGGAAGTTGCAGGGTGGATCCGAGAGAACAGGTTGTATGGCTGGTAGCACCACTCTCTGAACTTGATAGAGGCCCCAGTGACCTCTGCCTCTAGGGGAATCTTCACTTCTATCAATCCACACTGAAGCTGTAGCACCTGGCTGTCTTTCTGTCTAAACATTAATTATTTTCAGGGCTTACAAACATTTGAAGAGTGGAGCAGATAAGGGAGCTGGGGCATTTGCGTTCCTAGCATTCATAAAATGCTGCCGAAGACTTTGGCCCCAAACTATGGGCCAGGAAGGGTACTCGAGAATTTGCAGTTCCCTCATTTTCCTGTCTAGTTTGCACTTCAGGAACAGAAGAGGCAGGGTCCTTGATTCATCATAACCCGAAGCCGAGGAAGAGAGAGAACCCAAAGAGAGATGTGCGTTACCTTTTGTAGTGGTTCCAGGAGAAATCCAAGGGCTAAGATGACAATCAGCACGATGATAGCAGAGAGAATCCCGGCTATCTGTGAAGACAAAAAGATTGTCATCACAAAATCGACATCTCCCCCAGCCTGGAGTCGCCAGTCGGGTCCCAGTGCCAGGACGGCCCCTGCATTGAAGACCCTCAACTACCTGTGTTTTGCCCCCAGTGCTCTCCTGAACTCCCGATCTGGAGAGGGCAGTACTCCCAGCAAAGCCTTTGAATGATCCACTGAATATGTTACTCAGTCCTAAGGCTATTAACTCCTGGCAGGAGAACAAAGAGGAATCTTTTTTAGAAATGGCACTGCGATGGTATGATGTCCACAAAGTATTACTTGAAGTTGCCTAAAGAGGCCCAGCCCAGGTTGTAAACTTACCTGATTGCCATCGATCGGATAATCATATTTGAGGGAATAGACACTGGCCACAGAGAAGGCCACCACAAAGCCAACGATTGCAATGCCGAAGCTGTCCCCAATGGTCTCTTGGAAAATCTGTGTGTCAGGTGCAATGGGAGGCTGAAATCTGAAAAGGAAACAGAGCGAGTTTGAGCATTACCCACCTGCTAATAAACCTTTTGTGGCATTCACTTGTCCCCAGGAAAAGCCCAAATTCCTTAGCTGATTCCTTCCCTATCTATCCCTTCCCGACCCCACTCCTGCTCAATCACTATCATTTCCCAGAATTTATGCTCCAACCATAACAAGCTTTTGCTTGTTTCTCAAAGACATCATCTGTACTCTCACCTTGGAAACTTCTAATTTGCTCTTCCTTCTGCCTGAACTCTTCTCCTCATCACCATCCCTCCTTTCAGAAAGTCTTCTCTCACCACCAAAGTCAGGGGTAGGTGAGATTCTCTGGGCTTCTCCAGCCCTGGATACCTCCCTTCCTTACCCCATCCTCCCCCACAACTCTCTCCCCAGACACAGAGCAGGGACTGTGACTGCATCGTTCCATGACTAAGACCGAGCAGTCTTCATGGCGAACATCATGTGGTCAATAATTGTTGGGCAAATCCATGAGTGAATGCCATCAAGGCTGAGTCTGGTCTCATTTTGAAGTGTGACCAGCAAGAATTTAGCACTGCTGCAAACTTTGGAATCTGTTATCTTACTGTTGGAAAGCAGAGCTGCCTGAATTTGATACCAGAATGCAAATCCAGCCCCATGATAGTGGTGCATCTGATATTTTTGCTAGTATAGCCTCATTAGAAGGTACACTTATATCCCTATAAGCCTCATGCAAAATGTCTTAGATCCCACTTGTATTGTTACATGGGATTGAAAAGCATCACCCACAATCCCTCCAGTAGTTACCATGGATGAAGGTCTTTGAGCAAACACAATTAAAGACAAGGGAAGCGAGAAAGTCTTCCCTCCATCAATAACAATACCTTCCATGAAAAACCCTCAGCAAACAGATGGGCCTTGGACTCTGCCCTGGGACCCACAATAGTGCTAGAGCCAACCATAGCTCTGATGGGGAAGACCACTTATAGTCATGCAGTGTCAAGGAAACATTCAACTCAGAGAAGATCCTTCTGCATTTGTATCTCATGGATTTAGAACAATCAAATGATATTTGCTAACTGTGTTATAAAAGGTCCGAGTATCTCTGGGTCAACATCCCTTGACTGAAATGCTCAGTTCCTTCCTGTCAACATGTGCTTCTGACCTAAATCTTATTCAAAGTAATTTTATTGGATCCATTTGACTTTTTCTTCATTGTTGTTCGTGTTTTATGAATACCATGTTCACATATTTGCAGCCTTAATTTTGAAGAAGTGCCACAAGGTGCCATGAATCAGAACATTAGTCTGGAATGTTGTTTTCTTTTTTTCCAAAAACATATCCTAAATTGATGATACAGTTGAAATTAGCTTTTTATACCGAAGTAACCAGAAGCCTGCTATTATTCTTTTGTCCTAGCCTCTAAATACCAGAGACAGAGCGGTGTGATGGAGATTTACAGTCTGAAAACTGGGATTCGTTTCCTGGCTCTGCTATTTCCCCTCCCTGAGCCAGCTTCTTCCTTTGTAAAGGGAGAATAATAGCACTTGTTTTCTTTTTGTCATAATTTTTGTGAGGGGCGGTGCCAAATGAAATAATAGCCAGAAATACTATTTACACACTGGAGGTATTAAGTGGCTATTAGCTATTATCATAGGGATCCTTCTGGAGCCTGAATACATCCTCCATGTTTCCTTGACTGTCTCAATGATCACTTTCCTTCAGCCTGTGTGTGTGACTTCACAAAATCAATTCCAAGGTGTCATACTTTTAACAGCAGATTAGCAATAATTAATAATCATTATTTTTGAGTTATATTCTATTGGTGATCACCAGAAATTTAAAATGCCCACTCAGGGTGCCTGGGTGGCTCAGTTAAGCATCTGCCTTCAGCTCAGGTCATGATCTCAGGGTCCTGGGATCGAGCCCCATATTGGGCTCCTTGCTCAGCAGGGAGTCTGCTTCTCCCTCTCCTTCTGCCCCCTCCCCCTGTTCGTGCTCTCTTGCATGTGAGCACACTGTGTCTCTCAAATAAATAAATAAAATCTTTAAAAAAAATGCCCATTCAATCATCACCCAGAAGAACTTGGAGTGGAAAAAGCATGTAAGGAGCCTAGTACTTAATTTAGATCCTAAATTAGTAACAGAGCAGTGGGAACACTCACTGTGGGACAGGCACTTAAGCCCGCATGTCACTCGTATGAACACACTCCGTCCTTATAAGAATCCAATGTGATAACTACTAGTTTTAGCCCCATTTTTAGAGCCAAGGACACAGAGACATAGAATGTAGTTATTTGCCCCAAATCAAAAAGGAACTCAGAAGTAAGTCATAGGTAGTCTGGCCTCCAGGACAAGTAAGCTTGCCTACCAGGCTACACTGCCTCTCTGTGGAGTGTAATGATTAATAAATGTGAGTTACTCCTTCCCCTGCTTGCAAACACTGTGGAGAGAGGTCTGCTGACATTTAAGATTTATTTACTAAGAAGAGTCTCAAAGATTGTAACTCAGTGATCTCAAGTTTACATTTTATTTCCCAGATCCTTTCTGGTAAGGTCCTCTTCAATTTTGTATGTACCTATCTAAGTCTATCTGTCTCAGTAATTTCTGTCTGCCAAGACTTTTCAGTAAAGTGTAATCACTTGCAAGTTACAGGGTAGAGAGAAATCCCAGAAATAGTCTTTCAGTTTCAGACGAGTTCTTACTTAAAAGTCTTTTAAATGAAAAGTGGTGCCTGAGATTCATTAAGTGTAACAAATGACTATCTGGTTTGAAAATTTTTTTATAAAGATTTTATTTATTTACCTGACAGAGAGAGAGATCACAAGTAGGTGGAGAGGCAGGCAGAGAGAGGGGTAGCAGGCTCCCTGCTGAGCAGAAAGCCAGATGCAGGGCTTGATCCCAGGACCCCGAGATCATGACCTGAGCCAAAGGCAGAGGCCTAACCCACTGAGCCACCCAGGTGCCCCTTGTATGAAAATATTTTTGCACGTGTTTCCTTTTTTGAAAAATTGGTTATTTTAAAGTCAACAATGCGTATAAATGCTGATTCCTAGAATTCTCAAATGCTCCTTCAGCGTGGGGAAGGAGGGGGGGTCTTTTGTATGTTTGTTTGTTTTAAACAGGAATATAGCCTGTCCTTGGTAAGCCAATTGGAAGAAATTGATGCTCTGGTCAGGGGACAGAGAGAAGAAAACACAAAACTGGATCTCTCTTCTCAGCCCAATAAGGGCAATGCAATCAATGTGTTTTCAAAGTCCTTGTATGAACGGGACCTCCCATCCTTCCACAGCGTTCACTGTTGCTCTGGTCTTGTTTTGAATTTGATCACGAGGAAGGACAGAGTGTGCCTATCCGGATCGCTCAAGCAATGGGCTACGGATATTCCTTCTGTGTCTTCTTTGAACGGTCAGAACTTGGCTCTAGTCACCTCCAACAAAACACTGTACATTGTTTATAGTAATCGATGGGCAAGGAAATCTGGTTTCATTTGGTTCCTTCTTATGAGGAGAAACAGGTTTGATTTGCCTTTTTTTTTTTTTTTAAACTTTGACCTGCTCATCTGGCTGGTGAGTTCTTCTACAAGGACAGACTTTCTGATATTAAGAACCACAGAGCCTTTGTGGCTCCTTCCTAGAAGGAGAGTAGAGCACCTTCCTCATCCTCCCACGAGGGAGGGAGGGTTCTGAGCCAGATGAATGCATTTGGCTAGCAGTCCTCCCCACTTACTGCTCTCTGTCTAGTCAGTGCTTGGAGAGGCCACCATAAAAGACACACTTACCCTCTCTTCATCTCCCCAACCACAGCCACCTTAAACCTGTTTTCGAAGTCAAAGCCATAGGACACACCTGTTGCGATCACAGTCTGCAAAGTTGCAAATTGCCCAGGTTAGAATTATGAGAGATCACTCACAGTCTTCTCAGATCAGAATCTCCATCCCTGGCTCTGCTGCTTTTTAAAAAAATGGTTCTGAAGCAATTCTCCTCAGCCACCAGCGGTTACGAACCGCAGCCCTGCTGGTCTGCCGAGCCTCTCTGAGGCCTTGCTCTCTGTGCCGTCCTCGTCTCCCACGGAGAGAATGAACCCCAAATCACAAAAGGAAGTCATTAATTCAGAATGAAGAGAAAACCATACTGAATTTGACACCCAGAAACGGCAGAGAGGGCATCCACCCCACTAAAACCTCCTGAAGGTTTTCAACATAAAAACAGGAAACTAATGAATTATGAAAGAAAGTCTTAAGATGATCAGTTACCATGATGAGTTCAATTGGGATGGGCACTGGAAGTTTGGCTTTGTAGCGCTGATTTATTTCTTTAACCACAAATACAATCACTAGGATAATCAAGGAGGTCACAAGGTCTGTGATATTTGTCTTCTCTATTTGTGTGAATATGGATTTCAGTACCTAAAATTATAAAAGCAAAAAACAGCCAAGTGCTATATTTTTTTCTTCCTTTTAAAGAATCCTTTTGATTTTTATTTTTTATTACCTTTCTTTAACTTGAGTACAGCTGACACACAATGCTAGCTTCTGGTGTACAATAGAATGATTTGACCTCTCTATTACAATGTCATCAACTATGTTCCCTATGCTGTGCCTTTGTTCCCGTGACATATTCATTCTATAACTCAACTGTATCTCCTGCTCCCCTTCACCCACTTGGCCCAAACCCCCAGCCCCTCTGGCAATCATCAGCTTGTTCTCTGTATTTATAGGGTCTGATTCTACTTTTCATTTGTTTATTTATTCATTTGTTTCATTTCTTTCCCAAGCATTATATCAATGTAAAATTTGGATGCAATATTTGATTATTTCCAAACAGATTAAAAAAAAATTGAGGCAAGAAGGACTGCATGGGTAGAAGAGTGATTCTCTATTCTGTTAACGATGAATGAGTCATCGTAGACACTAGCATGGAGATACAAGAAGGGTAAGTTAGCATAGCACTGGCATTCTGCTGGCATAGGGATGCTTGTGGCCTTTTTGCTGGGAATATCTTTGGCTGGTGTCAAAATTCCCTGGATACTTTTCACATTTTTACAACTTGTCTCTTCTGCTCTTAGGTATTTTGGGTTATTATTTTATAATCAGCATCATTTCCCCATCCAGGGAATACCCTCTGCTCCCCAGTAGTTTTCTTAGCATGTATCCTCTTAGTTCCTGGCCCCCCCCCCTTTTTTAAGGTTAAGGCCCTTCACACTTTTTAGTTAACTGTGTCACTTTTGGAAACTCATTTCCTGGCTAATAGTGCACAGAGCGTGGTTTTAATTTTTATAGCCAGTTGGATCCCATATCCATGGGATCCGGAGAGCTCAAGTAGGCCCACACTAGATTCCAAATTGCTCCTCGTGCACTCCCCTTCTAGAGTAGCTCTGGATGGGAGTGAGAGAGGGCTGGTCCCAATACGGAGCAAACTCTGTCTCAGCTCCGAAGACCATCTTTTTTTTTTTTTAAGATTTTATTTATTTATTTGACAGACAGAGATCACAAGTACACAGAGAGGCAGAGAGAGAGAGAGAGAGAGAGGCAGGCTCCCCACTGACCAGAGAGCCCGATGTGGGGCTTGATCCCAGGACCCCGAGATCATGACCTGAGCCGAAGGCAGAGGCTTAACCCACTGAGCCACCCAGGTGCCCCGAAGACCATCTTGATAGAAGCACCAATAAGCCCAAAATTCATAAAAGGAAGGCAACAACAAAGGTCAGAGTGGTGAAATCAAGACTAAAAGGACAATAGAAAAGATCAGCAGAACTAAGCTGGTTTTGGGCAAAGACAAATAACAGGCAAACCTTTAGCAAGATTCAGCAAGACAAAAAGAGAACTGAGAATCACTATGCCCCACACACACTGTCCTATCCACATGTTGGTTAATTTCCTTTTGCTTTATAAACAGGGATGCATACAGGTATCTGAAGCACCTCCATTTTCAAAGAACGAGACCTGCTTTTTAGACATAGGGAAACGTTATCACTCAGCACACTTCTTTCAAAAGAGGAATTTGGGGGGGGATTTTTAAATCGTGGGACAAAATACTAAAGCCTTTAATAATAAACTTAGATTTTTTTTCTTTTAAATAATACTTCAGAGTCAAATCTCAGGGACGTGGTACCTGATTTGCATTGTTCATATTAGCTGGGTGGTAGATGCGGTTCAATATTCAGTGTTCTTCCTTGGCCACTAATTTTTTCCGAATGTGACTAAATTTCACACCCTGTTGGATTCTCGGGAGTTGTGGGAAGCCCCAGTGGAAGTCATGAAAGGAAAGCCCTCTCAGAAACAGGATAGTAAATTCACATATCTCGATTTTTCAAGGCCAAAGGACTACTTACTTTGAAAATTGAAAATGGATCAGTGTGTGCTGGGACCCCCAGCTGAAGCATGAATTTGAGCTGAGAAACCAGGACATGCACCGCAGCAGCTGTGGTGAAGCCACTGATGAGGGACTCCGATAGATAGATCACCATGAATCCAACCCGCAGGACCCCCATGAGCAACTGGAAAGAGAAGGACAAAGGCCTTGGTAGTCTACCTTACAGGTGCACCTCAGCAACTAGAGATCCAGCAGGGGAAAGGATCCAAAATTTAAAGGTTCAGTCTGTATGTAAATGAAGAAGCAGGTGTTCTTGCCTCCCAGAACACCTCGGGTGCCTGATTCCTCCTTCTCCCCCTCCCCCCATTCAACTCCCAAGGAAGAATGTGACAGAGTGTTCACGGAGCATGTAAATCTAGTACACCCCAAGAAGTACCAGTCTTCTTCCTTCCTCCCCGCCGCCTTCAAGGTGCTGTGTCTTTAGAAGACATACCATATACCTTTCAGAGCAAAATCCACCACCAGCCCTCATAAATTTTCCCATGTAATTTTTAAAAAGTTTTTATTTATTTATTTATTTATTTATTTATTTATTTATTTATTTAACAGAGAAAGAGAGAGAGAGATCATGAGTAGGCAGAAAGGCAGGCAGAGAGAGAGGTTGAAGCAGGCTCCCCACTGAGCAGAGGGTCTGATGAGGGGCTTGATCCCAGGACCCCGAGACCATGACCTGAGCCGAAGGCAGAGGTCCAACCCACTGAGCCACCCAGGTGCCCCTTCCCATGTAATTTTAAGTGGCTTGCTGGCTGCTATAGCATTCACGGTGAGCCTCCATTCATATGCCCTCAAACAAGTTGTTTGACTTTCCTAAGAGGTACATGACTGTGTACCGAACCTCAAAAGTGCTTGGGTTTAGTGGGGGGCCAAAGTTGTTCATTCCCTCAAAGCCTCAGTATTTTGCAGTGACATGCACAGGTAGAGTCTCCTTTCCTTGGATCCCCAGGTTGTCTTTCCATTTGTGTCTCCAGAATGCAGCCGGTGTTGCAGACATGCAAAGGCACTAGATTCAGAAAAGAATCGGCCGTGTTGTCTGTCAGTTGGGCACACCACTAATGTCCTTGTTTAAACTCATTTCTCTTTCTTTAAGGAATGGTCTTAGTCAATAATATGCTCATCAGAAACTCAGCCAACATCTTGAGGAATCCATGCCATTCTCACTATTCACTATTCACCAGCAATGGAGTCGGGGGTGTGGCTCGGGAGGGAGGCTTCAGCCCCTCCATAATTCTCTTCAGCTTTTCTGAAATCTTTGAGATGGGCAGTGCAAAGTGCTCAACCCCAAATCCTTCCAGCTAGATTACAAACTTCCAAAGACACCAGTGTCATTATGACTTGAATTAGGCATTTCACTTCTCACCACTGGTGCTTCCCTCTTCCTATTTTTCCTTCTCTCTAGACCTGCGTTCACTCATCTTTGCAATGTGGATCTGCTCCTCTACTTCGGGTTGGGGTAAGGAGCCCCTCTCCTTTCCTAAGGGCCACTGAGAGGGGAATGCAAGCCCAGGGAAGAGTGGGAGTGGGATGGCAGGAAGGAGACAGAACAGAAAGATGTGTACCAGTGAGGACAAGCAGTACCGGGAGGGGAGGGCCAATTACACACACGAGAAAGCGCTCACCTGAATGATTCCAGAAAGGACTGTGACTGTGGCAGCCACTATCACCTTATACTCCTCTGTTGAGGAATCATTGCTCATTGAGCTGTTAGAGATTTCCAGAGCAGCTGTACTCTCCGACGAGGTTAATTTCACAACGACAGCTCCCACCATCATACTCAGAACTGGAAATGGACCTAATTAACAGACAGTGCACTATAATCAATATAGGGCTCCCTAAAGCACAGATGTCTTTCAACCATAATGTGGCAGATAATGAGATTGCCAGCTGTTCTCCCCTCCTTCCACACTCCCCAATCCCAGCCCTTACAAGAAACTATGACTCCTGGACTATGCACAACTAGAATCGATGCAGAGTGTGTCAAGTAGAGTTAATAAAGAAAAAGCCATGTGAGCATTCATTAGCCCACAGATTCACTTACCCACAGATATGTATTTTGAAGTGCCCAAGAAAAAGTAGACCCACTTACCCACAGATATGTGTTTTGAAGTGCCCAAGAAAAAGTAGACCAGAACTGGGAAAAAGGCTGCGTATAATCCATAGCTTGCGGGGACAGTGGCCAGCAGAGCAAATGCTAAACCTGTAAATACGGAAGCATCAGGATCCTTATTTTGGGCAGGAGAATCATAAAAGTCCTTCTTGAGGTCTTCAAATGTTTCAGATTGTACCTTAAAAATCAGTTACTTTATTAACTCAAATAGATTGAAGATGTAAATGCAGGAGCTAAAACCATGGCACTCTTAGAAGAAAACATAGGTGTAAGTCTTTGTGACCTTGGATGAGGCAATGGTTTCTTAGAAATGACACCTACAGTTTAAGCAACCAAATTAAAAACAGATAAATTGAGCTCCATCAAAATTTTAAAATGTGTGTTTCAAAGATTACTATCAAGAAAGTGAAATGACAACCCACAGAATGGGAGAAATGATTTGCAAATTGTATCCTGGATAAGGGTCTAGTGTCCAGAATATATAAAGAACTCTTACAACTCAACAAGAAAAAGAAAAAGAACATAATTTTAAAATGTGCAAAAGATTCATTTCTCCACAGATATACAGATTGCCAGGGAGCACTGAAAAGATGTTCAACATCATTAGTCATCAGGGAAATCAAGATCTAAGCCACAATTTCAGACTCATGAAGATGGCTAACATAAAGAAGACAGATAATAAATAATAACAAGTGTTTGCAAGGATATGGAGAAATTTGAACACTTACACATTGCTAGTGGGTGACCATGTGACAGTAGTCACACTCCTAGGTACATACCCAAGAGAACTGAAACATAGATTCATACGAGAACTTGTACATAAGTGTTCATGACAACATTATTTCTAATAGCCCCAAACAGAAAATAACACAAATGTCCATCAACGGTTAAACGGAGCAACAAAGTGTGGTCTGGCCATGCCGTAGGATATTAGTCATCATGCAAAGAGGTAAATTACCCTCACATGCTACAACATGGATGAACCTTGAAAACGTGATGCCAAGTGGAAGAAACCAGACATAAAGCACCACATCTTCTGTGATTCTGTTTTATATGAAATGCCCAGAATTGGCAAATCAATAGAGACCGAAAGTCATTGTCAGGGAGATGGATGGATATAATGGAAAGTGACTCCTAATGGACAGGAGGGTTTGGGAATGGTGCTGGTGGTAAAAATGTTCTGGAATTAGATAATGGTGATCATTGCACAACCTTGGGAATGTATCAAAGAACACTGAATTCTGTACATGAAAAGGATGAATTCTAGGACATATCAATTACCTCTCAAAAAAAGTTACCTTGTAGTACAGCTACCAGCCCTGTGCTGATTCCAGAAACAATGTCACTGAGTAGCCATTCCTTTATCTGGTAGGCTGGTAACCAAGATGCTATGGGGAACAAAGACAGGGCAATCTTCTTGGCCTTCTGTGTGGAACAGCTGAAAACATTGAAATCCCCAACTCAGTTAATTCATATCCAGTTGTAAGTTTGGCACCTAAATGCAGTGGAAAATTGGTGAAGATGATACTATATTCAAGAATGAACCACCACCTTTCCCACTAACACTCGCTTCCTTACCCATATTGAGTGCCCCTGCCGCCCCGTCACTACCAAAGGATTTTTTTTTTTAAAGAAAAATGCTGATTTTCTTTAGCCATAGTAGAGCTTATCTGACATCCTCAGCTTGACTTTTACAACATTTCAGTTGAGAACTTTCCTCCGCCCTCATTTCTGAGTGCTCTGATATGGAGAGATTGTGTTGAGAGCTGAGATGGTGTTCATTGTAGAGATTGCCTTTCCAGCTCTGGTAGGAGGTTTGGAAACCAAAGATAAGAAGACCCTGAAGGCGATGGGCTAATGCCAGAAAGGAGAGCTTGGAAAGTTAGAAGAAAGTGTTTCACTTATTCTTTATACTAATACCTTAAAAGATATCTTACCTACAACACACTTTGAGATGATCCAGAAAGGTCTTGTGATGTCTCTGTTTCTTCTTATGTTCCTCCCCAAAAGCATTTGCAGAATACACGGGCCTGGCTACGACGTACTGGTTCCCAATGGGTTCGATCATTTTGCTTTCTCTGACGACTTTGTTAAGAGGAAGACCTTTGGAACTATGTGGTAAACCCTTCTTCTTGCCTTTAGCAGGTTCAAATGCCTGAAACCAAACAGAGCATGCTTCTTAAATAACTCGGAGATAATGTGATGCAATTTACAGATGAGTGATCTCCGAACTGAATGTTACCACCTTTCGAGATCAAAAGAGGCAGGATTAAGGGACCTAGATTGTGTTTTGAGACAGTGATATCACTTTTTACTCCAAGGAGCTGGACACTGCTCCTTTGGGTAAGTAAACAAGGGCTTTTATTATTTATTCTTAAAAGATCACCAAAAAGCAATAGAAGTTGACTCAGTTTACTCATCAGTGAGTGCATTTTTTTTTTTTTACTTGTTAGATGAGATCTCATCAAGCAAAGAATTCACTTTAGTTTATTCCTCAGAAACGTTGCCAAGATTATGGCGTTGGAGTCCTGGGACAGACTACATTTAAAATCTACTCATTGCCCTTTCACTGCAGTCAACACTCTTTGGTTTCCCCAGCTGAATTTTTGAAAGATCCGTGAAATGCTTGAAATTTGTGATCAAGGAGACTATCCACTTATTTTTCTATTGTTTCTAGGAGAATTTTCCAGTGAACAGCTGAGGGAACTATTGCACAAAGTTTTATTTTGTTATTTAGCTCCCTAGTGAGGAGATGTTTTTAAAAGAAGATCTCTGGCAATTTGCTTAACCTCTCTGAGCCTCACCCATGTAACTGAGCTAATAAGACTCAGGTTTCAAGGTTTTAACGAAGAATAAATGGGAATGTTTTCAAAGCATCTGGCATTGCACCTGCGAATTGCAGACTTTCGCTAAGTGATAGTTCATATCATAACGATTTCTTATCTCAGTCCTGTGCTTAAGAGATTAATTTGCAAAAAATCTTTTAATGCATATTACCTATTCAGCCCTTGCAGCTCTTAAAGGCCCTTGCGATTCTAGTTATTGTCCTCTTCTTACAATGATAATATAATAGCACACCCCCCTACACACAAAAATCTGAGGCCTTTTCCTTAGGACCTAGAGTGAGTGAGAGTGTCAAATGCACAGCTTCTGCTTTCAGATTTCTTTGTTGTTTCTTCTACAACACGCACCTTCTCTGTTGTCCCCTGGGGACGTTAAGCGAAGATCATTCCCGCTGTCAGCATTCTCCCCTCTAACTTTGTTTCTGTATTACTACTCACAATACCCAGAGTTTTGTTACCTGACCTCAGTCACAGTTACTAACCGAATGATCTCAAACTAGATTGTACCTTGTTACTTGGCCCTCTCTCACAGCTCAAGGGATTTCCTGACTGTCAGCTCCAGAAATCAGATGCTGGTCTCAGTTTGTCCCACCTGTCCTGCCTTTGACCACCCATTTCTCCCCCGCCCAAATCCCTCCCCTCTAAAGTCCTCTACTGATCTTCTCTGACCACTGTGGAGGGATTCTGCCCTATCCTCTGGTTTGACCTCTAGGATTTGGGGTGTTCTTGGGCTTTGTTACAACTGTTAGGCCCCTCTGCTCTTTCTGAGTCTCCTCTGCCCCCAACAAACTGCTTCTTCTCTAACCCCTCACTCATCCTTTCCACCCCAGTTCCAAGTGTCAATCCCACCAACTCTACAATACTCCTCATTGTCAGAAGAATGTTCTTGAAGCAGAACGGGCTTGGTTACTCGTTGCTATGCCTAGCACAGATTTTTTGTCCTTATATGCCAATTACCAACAACACACTTGAGAACTAATCCCTGTTCAATGACTCTTGACACCTTAGATCTCTTGTGGAGGCTGTCTGGAGTGTCTTTCAAGAACAGCTTTCATCCTGTGGGGTATCCAATCTAGCCAGCCTTAGGATGAAGAAGACTCAAGCTCTGTGCATTTCTTTCTGTCAGATGCTGCCAGGGACAGAAAAAAGAGATTCCACTATTTTGTTGCTTTACTCATTTTTTCACTGAGTTGCTCAGAAAAACTCATTATCTCTTTCTTAAGAAACTACTTCTTTCCTGCCTTTTGCTGTTGTATTTTTTTTTTTAACTCTGCTAAGGCATGGTTTGATTTTTTTTTTTTTTTTTTTTTTGTCGGTGACAGTGATGGCAGAAATCACTCTGTTTGGCTTTGCTTCTTTCCCTGAGGATGGCCTTGGCTGGCTCTTAGTGGGTTCCATCATGCTGGATCAAGGGCCCGGGCCCCTGCCATCCTCCCCCAGATTGGAAAATGCCTCCTCTCCACACCTAAGCACAGACTACAACGGGAATGCTCAAGGTCAGCAATCAGGCAGCTTAAGAAATCTTCTCAGGGGGCGCTTGTGTCTAACTCTTGGTTTAGGCTCAGGTCATGATTTCAGGGTCATGGGACTGAGCCCTGTGTCAGGCTCCTTGCTGGGAGTAGAGACTGCTTAATATTCTCTCTCTCTTTCTCTCTCCCTCCCTCTGCGGGTCCCTCCCCCCTCTCCCACATTCCCACCCTCGCCCAGCCGTGGCTCATACAACCACTCCCTCCTCTCTCTCTCTTTCTCTAAACAAAACAAAACAAAACACAAACAAAACAAAACAAAAAACCCACAAGAACTTTCCAGAACTTAGAGAAAGAGACCTTGAGGGCCACATTCCAGACTTGTGGTTTGTTCTCTTACTGCCATCCTTGTTCCCAAAGCTGCTGCCGCCTCGTGGTCCACACTCAGCACACATTGTGAGTCACTGAGTCAACCAGCCCTGTGGTGCCTCAGCCCCGAGAGGCTCCAGACAGTCCTAAATTCATGTCCTCATCTCTGGGATGCTTTAGTATGATCTACGTCAGTTAGAATTTAAAACAAAAGCGCAAACTTTTTTTTTTTTTTTCTTTTTTTTTTTGCCTGAAAAAATTACCTTCCCCCAGAAATTCTTGAAAAAATGTTTCTCGGTTCCTAGAAATCACAATTTCAGTCTCAAATATGATACCCATATTCACAGATGCCTTTCACATTCTGATTTATCTTCATGCCTCAGATTTTTCTCTGGGTTTCTTTGGGCATCAGTGGCTCTTCCGGGATTGATATTTACTGTCAGGCCTCTTTCTCCTAATGCTTTTAGAACTCGTTGGTATACATTTCCATTTTTATTTCCTTTTCAATGATGTGCTCTTTTAAATTTTTTTGGCCTTTATGACATATGTACTCTATACATAGACACACTCCCACATGCACACATACACCTGCTTACTTTGGTCCTGGGGCTTAGTCATATTAAACTTGTCTTCCTCTGCCATTTTTTTTTTTTTTTTCCAAACAGAAATTTAATGCCAGGATTTTCTGAAGTTCAGGTTTTTTTTTTTTTTCAATTTAACTATTCTGGTTGATGAATAACATTGATATTTCTAGTGATTAAGGACGGTCATATGCGTGACCCCTGAACCCCACCCTGCACTCCGGTCCGCCCATCTCCAAGCCGCTGCCAAGCACCGAGTGTCACTGCCTGCCTTCCAGTGACCCAGCACCTCCATCCTGCCTGCTCCCTCCACGCAGAAGTGTCTAAGGGCCTTGACTTTTTCCACTCCTCAGTTTTTATCTATTTAGTGTTCTCATCTCTCAGAGGGCTGCCCCTTCTGCTAGGAAACAGCTGATTTGAACCCAGGTGCTCCCAAGCAATGCTAGTATTTTTCGTTAATTAGTGCTAATTTGAAACCAGGAGGCAAGCAGGTATGCCGAGCATTTCCTAGCCTCTCCCCAGCTGCAGTCAATACCCCTACCACTGTGGCACAGGGTAGGCCTCCAATAACCCCACGCTTCGGTAGAATCTCCAAATAGCCCTGTGCGAGTCCATGGGAAACCAGAGGAAGACAGCCCTATGTCACAAATTGCTCCTCAGACAACAGGGAAAAGAGGTGTATACCTTGATAGCTATACTTAGGGGAGGAGGGGCGGGGAGGGGAAACAAGCAGAATCATTTCTCCAGCAAGCACCATAAGAGGGACCCCAATCAGGAGCCACAGATGAACCAGAAAGTGAGGGCGTGTACAGCCCCAATCCTGGTTGGTGTCAGACTGGAGGGAGTCAGGGAGATGGCGGTACCCAGATCAGAGAAGCCTAGAATGGCCATTAGGAGTAACTGGGCTTGACATCAGTTGGGAGGGAGGAGGATCCATGCTGATGTTGATAAAGAGAGGTTACAAGGGTTCAGAGGCTGGGGCAGCCAATGATTTCTAGTTAAAGCTGTGATTCTGTGTTCTATTTTTGAAACACAGCAGGGTAATTATGGAAGCTATATTATAAATCTGATCCTAGAACTGTTTTTTTGGGAGAAATCAATGGGTCCATTAACATTGAGAACACGAAAAACCGTTTTTCCTTTTTTTTTTAGATGATCTTTTGAAAGCTATGGGCAAGTCATAAACCCTTCCAGATCGTTTGTGAAGCCAGAGTCTTTCCATCGAGAGAGGAGATAAAGTGACATAGAAGGCAATTAAAGGCGATGAGACCAGGGTGGGGCTCCCAAGGGCACGGAGCAGTTCTCCCAGAGAGTTTCAAAGCAAGATGCCCAAAGGAAAAGGTTTGGAATTCTTTTTTTTTTTTTTTTTTTTTTTGCCAAAATAATAGGGATAATTCATACAACTCTAGTTCAGTGTCCACAGTGAGCAAGAACATATGTGTCTTGCATTGCTTATTCAGAAAGTTTATGTGATTAAATTTGTAGTGGTCTTTTATTTCCTTTTATTATTTTTTTAAGTTCACTTATTGGGGTACCTATGTGGCTCAGTCGGTTGGCATCTACCTTTGGCTCAGGTCATGATCTCTGCGTCCTGGGATTGAGCCCCGCATCAGGTCCCCTGCTCAGCAGGGAGCCTGCTTCTCTCTCTCCCTCTGCCTCTGCCCCCCTCTCATGCTCACTCTCTTTCTGGAATAAATAAATAAAATCTTCCTCCCAAAATAAAGTGTATTTATTTAAGTAATCTCTACATTCAATGTGGGGCTCAAACTCATGACCCTGAGATCCAGAGTCACATGTTTCACTAACGAAGCCAGCCAGGTACCCTTATTGTAGGTCTTTTAACATCTTCTAGGGTCTTCTATCTTTAGCTTAATCTTAGTTCAGGCACTAAACATTATTATTGTTGTTGTTGTTGACAATTCTTTTTATTCACAATTATTATTTTTGGTTGTAATGCTGAAAAACGAAGTCAAACCTAATGTAGTTAGGAGGTGCAGCGGGAAAGAGTGAGATCTGACAGCTGAGCGGCTTGGTCACTGCTTTACTGTGTTGCTACGTGCAAGCCCTCTAAGCTTTTGTTTACCTAGTGGTAGAGGGGGACGCCATTACCTCCCTGTAGGGCTGTTGTCAAGACAGCAAGTGGGCCTGTTGTCAAGAGACTTCTTAGCCTTAATTGCAGAGGTAATGGCCTCAGGACTGAGTTTATATTGACCAAGTATATTGACTATTTACAACGCTGCCTGACAGAAGTCTACAGTGATCTGTCTGAAAGAGTCAGTGCTACCAACTTTTCTATGACTTCATATCTACTCCGCATTTGCCCAGAATGACCAGGTTTCCACTCTCACGGGTTTATTTTGACATAATTTGAAAGCACGCACCTATCTAAGCTTCATAGCCTGGCATGCAAGGCTTTTCACGGATTACCTCTGGCCCATCCCACAAGCTTCTCAACTTCTCCTCCTTCCGTGTTTCCCATCTTCATGTCTTTGAGAAGGTTGTTTCTCTTATCGGTGTTCTTCTCTTCCGACGCCTGGTGAATTCCAGTTCATCCTTAAAAATACTCAGCTGTCCCTGATCATCGATTGGTTCCTTCTTTCCTTCAGGGAGCATTTACTGGCCTATTGTTTGTCAGGAACTCTGTCCCTAACATAGTTGTATAAGATAAGAAGATGTGGGTAAAGCCTTCATGGAATCCTTGAGAAAGAGTTAATCATTCCCTTCCTGTACATACTTTGTACATCTTTCTATACCATAGTGTACTGTGCCGTCATTGTTCACAGATTTCTCTCCCCAGTAAGACTCAGTTTCCCAAGGACAAAGGCCAAGTCTTAATCATTTTTTCCCTTTGCATGGGATACAACATATAGTTGCTGCCTCTAAAGGTTGTTAAATAAACTAGACTGTGAACAAAAGCTATAAGTGGTCAGTGATGTACTCCAAACTCCAAAGTTTATATATATGCAGGGGAGGTGTCCAAAACAGGTAACAGATTGGAAAGAAGGGCCACGAATGTGGGTTGGAGTCAAGGAAGGTTTCATGAAAGAACTGAACTGTGGGTCTTGACTTAGACCTCAAAGAACAGATCAGTTCAGGAGAGATGTTGGGAAAGCAGCAGGGAACGGGCAAATCATGTTCAAAGGATAGGGACCCTTTGTTGGCCAAACAGCTGCATTGCTAGAGAAATGTGAAAATAAGCCATAGCAAGGTGTTTCAGACCCAGTAGGCTATGGAAGAAGAGAGAGGATCCCTCGACTTTCTATAAAGGTTGTGTAGGTTTCTAAGTACGTTTGCTTTTTTGTCCTATGAAGCAATCAGGGAAGGCAGACCTTATTATCACCAATGTGCAGATGGCAAAATTGAGATCTGGGAAGATACATGACTTTTCCAAGTCTCACAGCTAGCAAGTGACAGAGCCAGAACAAGAAACCAGGTCTGAAACACACTCATTTCTGCCATGTTGATGTGGGGGGCCCATTAGCCCTAACCCCCAAGGGAGCTCCAGCTGAAGCCCTTGAACATGGAGCCCCTCCCCTATGTCCCTACTTTCAGTGTCAGAGACACAAAATCCAGAGCCTGGGTGGCGGGAGTTCAATCTCCTTGAAATGAGGTGGTTTATTGAGGAAGCTATTCTTTTCTCTTTTGGAGAACCGAAGACCCTCCTTATGGAGAGAAACGGGACTAAGTTATTGCTTATTTAATATAGTAAGAAAATATCATTTCTCATTTTGTGATCTGTTTCATTTCTTGGTTGAATATGAGCTGTTTAGTAGATACTGATACACCGGCTGATTTATTTATATACTCATTCATTTATCCAGACTGAGTAGGAGCTGTGTATTAACCACTGTAAATGACTTGTCTCTGAAATCAAATAGTTGCCTTCTAATTTCTCAACAGGACTGATCCTTATGTGGCAATCACTGTACTGTTTCTCTGAATGGCAATTTTACTTGGGAAAAGAGAATTATTTAGTCAAATGATTTAATACAGTTTTCTCACTTATATTTAAAGACTGGTGTGTGACCTTTTCCTGACATTTTGTAGAATGAAAGATTTTATCTTGTTAGGACTAGAAATCCGCAAAATAAGTACCCCTGCACGGTACATTACTCGTGACATATGGCACTCTGCTACTTTACAATTTTCTTCCCTTTGTCTCTTCCTTTTTCACTCTCCATCCTACTTGCTTTCTCTTCCCTTTTCTCTTCCCCCACTCCTTCCCTTCTTGGATTTTCTGGGATGTCTTGCAGATAAATCCCTCACCTCTGGACTGAAAGGTCCTTCTCAACACCTTCTAATAGATGACTCTACCTCCTAGAAAAACTTTTCCTAAAAGCTTTCTTTATTGACCAAACTTCAGAACAGATGGTCTACCTATAAAGCCAGATTTGGGTCCAGAATTAAAGGAATCACATGAATAATTAAGGTAAAAACCTCTTCTATTGTTGAAGAGGCTATCTAGAGCTTAACAATGCATACAACAATTTATTTGGTCAAATCAAAGTCTACTCAAATATTTACTTCACATCGCTAGGGCTCTGGGCATACATTTTAAATCTATTGGTAGTGGACTCATTCATTCCTGTTCCCACAACCCTAACTTCTAAGTGGGTTTGGATCAGAAAATATAGCATTTGCAAGAACTAGAAGACAAGTTTGAGCAAAATGATTGTAAATTTGCTTCCTACCTGGTGCACGCTCAGTGAGGGACTTGAGCACCAGCTGCAAATTTCTGAGGTCAAGCAGTCCCGTTGTCAGAAGTGTCCATCCACTTAGTCCTATAGGCTCTGATTGCATCCATATGTACGGGGGTGTCTATATGTAGGTTATGTAAGGCAGTGGGGAAATTACCTGTCAGCTTTAATAATTAACTTTCATTAACTTTTACAACAATGGAAAGACTCCAGTGTGCTCTTGACCTTTGAGACTCCGATCAGTAGATGAGATGGTGACAACAGCTTCCTCAAGTTCCTTGTGAGGTTATACCACTCATTGCCCGTGTGTGTGTGTGTGTGTGTGTGTGTGTTTCATTGGTTGGCAGACATTTGCACAGAGAGGTGTACATGGAAGTTAAAAAAAAAACCAAAAACTCTGCAGGTATTATCTCCCTGATGTTCCTACCTGACAATTTAGAAGGGAGCTCCCTGTGACTTTCTGATTTCTAACTCCAGCCCTAGAGACCCACATATTTAATGCCTATCCATCCTCTCCGCTTAGATGCCCCAGAGGCATCTCAAACTTGACACATCTAAATCTGAATTCCTGATCTTTCCCCCCCCAGTTGGCTTCATCTCTACTCTTGCCCATTCCAGTAAAGAGCACTCCCTGTACTCATGTCAGAAACCTGTTGGAAACACTCTTCACTTGCAAACACTCTCCTCACCTCCGGCCAATCTATCAACATTAAGGCTTGTTGAATCGACCTCCAAAATACGTCACAAAGCCATTGTTTTCAACCTCTATGTGCCTCCCTAGCTTAAACCATCGCTGCCTCTTGCCAGAGCCCCCCCACCACTCCTTGCTTGGCCTCAGGCTTCTCAGTCTCCTTGCCACCCACAGTTGTGATCTTTTCCTGCTAGCTCTTTGTGGAGCTAATAATTATCCTTCAGGTAAAAGGTCTTCAAAGTCTTGATGATACTCCCCTGCCCACCTCCCCAATGTTGTCTGGCCCTGTTCTCCCCATTGTTTTCTCCACTCCAGTCACAGTGGTGTCTTTTAGTCCCTAGAATTTTCCAACTCCTTCTAGACATTGTTTCTTCTGCTTAAAAGCTCTTCTCCTTCCCACTCTTTCTGCCTGTTACTTAGCTTCAATGCCACTTTCTTGGAGGGAACTCATTTAATTCCCCGATCTAAATGAGCTCCTTTCATGCAGTTCTCTCCCAGCTTCCTGTAATTTTCTCACATAGCATCATAATTTTAAGGTTAGTATTTTTGCCACTACTTGTAATGGTTGCCTCCCTCATTAGAACGAAAGCTCCATACAAGCAGAAACCTTAGACTGTCTTCATGACGAGGGTAGCCCCAGCAGCTGAGATGAATCTATGACAGAACTGGTTGAATGAGACTTAAGTGAATGGATTGTATTTGATACAACACAATTCTTAAAGAATCTGGCAAGTCGCTAGAGTTTCTTCTGAATTAATCTCACCTGTATTTTTAAACTTGGGTCAAACAGATACTGTGTAATTGAATTAGATGGGGCAGCATTTAGAGCATATGATAGTTTTTGATTATTTTAACAAATGTGTGGTATTTATTTGGAACTACTATGCATTGATGAAAATGTGTCCTTAGATCTGGTTGCTGAAAAAATTGGAAAACAGTGCGTATCAGAGACATTGATCAGATTAAAAATGATTTATTTTAGAACCAAATAAATTTTTTGCAACTGTGACAGGAAACGAGCTGAACAGAGCTTAACAAGGTGAATCAGAAGCATTCCTATATACTAACAACAACCAAATTTTAAAAAATGTAAAGAAAGAAAGGGATCATTATAATAGCAACAAATCTATTAGGACAAGTAGGAGTAAGTTTTGTCTAAAGACATGTAAGAAATTTATGTGAGAAACTTGTAAGACATCACTGGAAATCAAAGGAAAACCTGAGAAAAATTTATAGCTGCACATCTTTTGAATGTGAGGGCTCAATATCATAAAGATAAATTAATCTTTTACAAAGTAATCTATAGCATTAAGTGCTATTTCAATAAAACATCTAAAAGGTCTTTTTTCTCCCCATAGGACTAGAAAAACTTGTCCTAAAACTTGTATGGAAGTACCAAGGACCAAAGGACCAAGAAAGTCAAAACAATTCCAGAGAAAAAATGTGGGGAGACTCCCTCTGAAAGATATTATTATTATTAT
>ML110454.1:51208-63084 GCA_003697995.1 Taxidea taxus jeffersonii
GTGGTATATATATACGATGGAATACTATGCAGCCATCAAAAGAAATGAAATCTTACCATTTGCGACGACATGGATGGAACTAGAGCGTATTATGCTTAGCGAAATAAGTCAACTGGAGAAAGACAACTACCACATGATCTCCCTGATATGAGGAAGTGGAGATGCAACGGGGGTGGGAGTTAAGGTGGTAGGAAAAGTAAAAATGAAAGAAGATGGGATCGGGAGGGAGAAAAACCAAAAGAGACTCTTAATGTCATAAAACAAACTGAGGGGGGTGGGGGGAAGAGGGGTTGGGTGAGGGCGGTGGGGTTACATCATATGTTTAAATAAAGCTTAAATAAAGTAAAAAAAAAAAAAGACATTTATTATGATTTGAAAATACATATTATTTGATCTAACTGCTTCACTTCTAGAAATTTTTCTTAGAGATGAATATACATATTCATGAATATGTAAAAAAATTCACATACAAGAATTTGCACGATGACAATGTTTTGTAAGTTGCAAACAATAATAGCAACAATACCCTACGAAAACAATTCTGTTACATATAGCCAAAGTACTAACTGGGGCAGACTGGTTAAATAGAGCAGCATTCATACACTGCAATACTATATAGATTTAAGAAGAATAAGGCATATCTGGAAAGCTCTATATTAAAAATATGCTATTAAAGGCAATGTAAATAAGGGTTAGTCACATATGATCATATTTGTGTACAATAAAATTTCAAGAATGAATACACAAGAAGCAGTTAATAGACACTGTGTTTTGAGAGTAGGATTGAGAAGAGAAGGAAGAAGATTGCTTTTCAGTAAATACCATATTGTGTTGCTTGATTTTTGAAAATACAATTTTATTGATAACATTAAGAAATGCTACTTCTTTCTTACAAATTCATCTTCTGGTTTCCCTAACTTTGTCCACATCAGTCACTTAGCCGCCTGGCTTGAGGGATTGAAATCAGTCTTGATCCCTCTTTCATTTTTTCTTTCTTTATTAAGTAAAGTTTATTAAGTTCAAGCTCAATGTGGGGCTTGAACTCATGACCTTGAGATCAAGAGTTGCACGTTCTACTGACTGAGCCAGCCAGCCAGCCCTCCTCTTTCATTTTTAACTTTCTCCTAGAGTCACCAAATCCCCTTCCTCTCTTTAGTGTCCCTCAGCTGCATCCTTCCCTCTCCAGAAGGCCCATTCTGTTCTGCTCCTGATTCTTCAACACCAATTTCCTTGAGAATCTGGGCAAGCCACTCAATCACTCTTCACCTTCCTCATATTAATAATAATTCCCTTCTTGGAAGGAGTGGGATATTTTACAATTAAATCAGGTAAGAAATTTAAGTCCTGGCACATAATATGTGCTCAAAAAATACTATTTTCCATGCTCCCTTTAGAGATTTTTGCCTCATGCTATTGTATCCTCTGATTCATATTATATGTAGCTATCAAGTTCATTTCCTGGAAATAGTATTTTCATCATTGAATCCCTTCGTTAACTTCCTTTTGGACTATGACCTTACCCTGGAATCCCAGGTCGGGGAAGTAGTTAGCATCATTACAGCTAGTGACCATTGAGCCTTTTGGAGAACTTCTGGAAAGAAGACAGGTTGCTATTACTATCACCATGGGTCCATACTAGCAGAGTTGGGGGCACTTCTGAAGCAAAGTTTTCCCACAGTCAAACCCCTTTCCTGCCACCCCTGAGAACTTTCTGTAAATTCTCATTGATCCAATTTGAGTAAAAACCAGTGGGGAAATAGATGAAGCCCCAGATTTACTACTCAATACTCAAGATCTTGCATCAAGATCTCGCATCAAGATCTCGCTCTCTCATATCTATCTCACTTTCTTTTCTACTTTCCCTTAACTTGACTCAAATCAACCCATTTCTATACTGTCCTTCCTATGTTCACTTTCTCTCTTTTTAGAAGTAACACCCACTTGTGAAAAAGAGAGAGGGAGAAAGTATTACATTGTATGGAAATATGCAGAACAAAAATGAAAGTTCCCTTCCACCGCTCCAATAGTACTTGTCAACGAAGGTGATCAAGACAGTTTAGATAGAATTTTGGGTTATATCAATAGATTCAGATAAGAAGAGAAATTATAATAATCTTTTCCCTTTTGTATCTATTTAAATAGCCCTGACCTTTGAAGCTTTATAAAGGGTTTGGTGGGCACAAGGCAAAAATTCTATTTTTCCTCTGGATGTGTTCATAGGACAGGAAGATATTGCTACTTCTGCTGAACAGAGGAACTAAAAGCAAGTAGTAGCTGTAAAAAAGGCAAAGCATATAAGCCTTGTAAAGGAGGCTCCCAGAACCAATCAAAGCTTAGGTAGGAGATACCCTCTGGTATAACCGGGTACTTATGCCCTCAGGTTCTCTCTTCTTTCCTCATTCCCTTCCCACAAACCCTCCCCCCCCCACAATTCTCACATGTGAGGTCGAAGCAGTAGGGTTACATCCCCTCGCTTGGTGTAGATAATTTCCCAGGAACCACTCTGTCTCCTGGGTCCTGGTACAATCATGTCTAGAAGGGCTCAGCAGATTATCATCTTGCCATCCACAGGCACTCTCAAGTCAATATAATCCTTATACTTTGTTTTTTGCAGTGCACTGGCCATTAATTTATGTATATATTAAAAATGGATTATTGTATAGTACAAGGGCATATGATTTAGAATGGATTAGACGTGAATGTGGTGGTCATTTCTAAAAACATGTGCACAGATAGATAGCATCAGGCCATTGATTACAAACGCCACCCAGCTATTGCAACATCGTTCCTACGAGAAAATCAGATTGGATTCACAATCTTTTGGTTTATTATCCCTTTCAAAGGAATGCAACCCAACCCAGTGTAATTTTAAGGGCTGCAGGTCCTGATATTATTACTATTATAGTCATTGGATATTTTTTGAATTCATTATGAAGAGATTGAATAGGCAAGTACTGCCAGTTTTAATGTATTCTTTACCATGTAATCAAAATTGTAGAAAGAGAGAGGGAAAGAACTTATTAATCACGGGCACTTGGGTATGAAAGGGAAGAAAAATTGACTCCCTTTATTGAAAAGGGAGGAGTTTTCTTGACCAAATTCATTATTGTTAATTAATAATTGACTTTTCCAGTGAGTGCAGCTTTGTTCTCTCTTTAAAAAAAATTAAAAAGAGGATTCCCATAGGCTTTTCTTTTTTATTCCAGTAAACATTAAAAAATATTTTACCACAACACTTTGTGATCGAAACTAACCCAGCAAGGAAAGGCAGCCAAGATCAGAGGACAGGCTATTGTGAATTCTACATACCTTAGCAACATAATCATTAGCTTAAACATTCATTACTTCACATTTAATTTAAGTGAATTATCAACCCCCAAATATTATCTTCTACTTTAAACATTTAGAGAACCTTGAAAAATCTTCAAATTGTGTTTTGTCCCATTGGCTTGTCTCTTCACTCTCCAAAACAATGTTGTCATAAAGTTTTGATTATATAGCTTCTCTTCTTAATATTAAGATAGTGAGACCAGACTCAGCAATTAAGGCTAAGACCCCTTGGTTAACCCTATCCTGTCTGCAGCTGTTCCTTTCTCTCCTATTAATTTGAGATAACTCATTTCCTTATATTCAAGTTCTTAGACATTCTCTCCCCCCCCAATATCTATAAAGAGAAAAGTTTGACATCCAAGACTGTGAATTAGACATTCCCATGTCTGCTGTAAGTTTCAGGTGTATGACTTGAAAAATCTCTGCTTCATAATAACAGAAGTCAGCATCTCACTCTTTTGATGTAATTTTTTAAAAAGTTTTCTGTGATTTGTCCTTTATCATCCAACCACCCAACTGATAAATAGCCTAACATGCACCTTTACCACAACATTCCCAATCCTATAATTCAGTGTTTTGTTTTATTTTATAGCTTTGGAAAAAACATTGTTTTAAAATTCAAATTAAATTATATAAATGATTACCCTTCCTCCTCCTCTTCCTCCTCTTTCTCCTCCTCCTCCTTCTTCTTTCTCTTATTCTTCTACTTCTTCCTCTCCTCCTTCTTCTTCCTCTTCCTCTTCCTCCTTCTCCTCCCTCTTTCCTCTGGGAAAATCTGAAGGGTCAATTACAGGTAAATTTCCTCCATGAAAATTCATGGCCCTTAAAGGGCTGGAGAATGATCTTGCTATTTTTTTTTTTTCTTGCTAAGGATACTTCAGATGTGGTGGTGAGTTATTTTAGATGACATGGATACAGGCATCCACTGTAGGAAAGTAGAGCATGGTGGAAAGAGCCAAGGGTTCTGGCTCAGTGGGTTAAGTTTCTGCCTTTGGCTCAGGTCATGATCTCAGGGTCCTGGGATTGAGCCCCGCATCAGGCTCTCTGCTCAGCAGGGAGCCTGCTTCCTCCTCTCTCTCTCTGCCTGCTTCTCTGCCTACTTGTGATCGCTTTCTCTGTCAGATGAATAAGTAAAATCTTTAGGAAAAAAAAAAAAGACTCTGTACCAGCCCCCCATAAGATAGCCTTAGTTTTGTGTTGAATGATATCGTCTTCTATTAAAGTCTTATAGCCTGTCTAGGTAAAGAAGTTAGACTCATAAATCCATAGTTCTCAAGGCTTCTCAAAAAAAGTTTTTTATTATTGGATTTTCAGCGAATAAGGAGACTTATGTCACACTAGAATTAGTGTTAAAACTAGTGGCCATTTCCCCATCCCCCATTTTCCCCCCAATGTTTCCAATTTTAAATCATCTGTCTCACTGTCTTTTAGTGCACATGCACTTGCAAAATCCTGTATTCTCACTCTTTGATTGGGAAAATACTATATAGTTCCTAAAGCAGTTAGCTTTTGGCTTCATAAACTGAAACCCCAAATCAAACAGATTTTAACATAAAGAAAAAGTAATGGCTCATCTACTGAAAGGCTTAAAGGTAAGCTATAGGTAAGGTTGAGTCTGGTTTCATTTCTTTGAGAATTTCTTGGCTCTGCTGTCCTTGGTAATTTCCATCATCAGGTTGGATTTTCTTCGTGAGAATGGATATAGGGAATACTCAATTCCAGTGATTTTTAGCTGGATCCATGATGGTCCAGCTACCTTTCCAAGCACGCTTGTATTTGGTATGACCACATGAACAGATCTGGCTGACCAGGTAAGAGCAGGAGGGATGGAAACAGTTTTTGAGCCTTGTTCTTGGGGGTGGAGGAGTATGCCCTCTTTCCTCCCTTTTCTCCTTCCCGTTGGATAGATTTTGGGTATGGCAATGAGTCATCTTGAATCATGTAGGTGAAGGCAACACTTTTATTTTTATTTTTTAAGGAAACACTTTTGAAGACAAACCATCTTGAGTCCTTACAGATTAAGGTGGAGTAAGAGGAAAGGATTCTGAATCCCTGACCTTGTGGAATCACCATGCCAGCCTTCAACTGCTGTTGCCTCAACTGTCAAATGGGGGGGGGGATACTCCTATTTTGTTTAAACCAGTATTACTTTGGATCTCTGTAGAGCAGCCAAGAAGGACCCCTGAGGTCCCAAGACCCTTTGGATGGATTCCTGAGGTCAACTCTATTTTTTTTAATTTAATTTTTTTTTATTTACTTGATAGACAGAGATCACAAGTAGGCAGAGAAGCAGGCAGAGAGAGAGGAGGAAGCAGGCTCCCCACTGAGCAGAGAGCCCAATGCGGGGCTCGATCCTAGGACCCTAAGATCATGACCTGAGCCGAAGGCAGAGGCTTAACCCACTGAGCCACCCAGGTGCCCCTCAACTCTATTTTTTATAATAATACCCAAAGATGTCCACATTCTAATTCTTGGAAACAGTGAATATATTACTTTAAATGCAAAAGAGACTTTGCAAATGTGATTAAGGATCTTGAGATGGGTGTTTACCTTGGATTATCTGGGGGGCCCAGTGTCTGGTCACAGGGGCCTTATAAGATGGAGACAGGACAACAGAGACAGAGAGCAGCTCTGGCCATGATGCATTGCTGGTTTTGACAATGTAGGGGCAGCTTCAAGCCAAGGAATGTGAGGAAGTTGGCAAGGCCAAGGAAGTGGAATCTGCTAGAACCTCAAGAAAGAACCATCCCTGTTGACCCCTTGACTTTCACCCAGTGAGACTGATTCTGGACTTCTGATCTGAGAAGGGTAAGATAAAATTTGTGTTGTTTTAAGCCATAAAATTTACATTAATTTGTTACAGCAGCAGTAGAAAGCTAATACAAACACCCAGACATTATTAACATTTTTCACTTTCATTCTGTCCTGAGCACACAAGGGAGTTTTCCAGAGGTCAGATGTACTATCACAACAGATGGAATACATCGGATATGAGAATCCTCTTGTCTTCTGTTAACTTAGATATTAAAAATGTTTGCAAAAATATGAAAAAAAATGATGCTTCTCTCAGATTTTTGTTTTGCTTTGGAAAACGTATTTTCTTCACTGAAAATATTATTCATATTAACCTATAAGAGATATATTGTTATTTTATATATTAAATGAGTTAGTAAATAGTTTTTAAATTCTCAGTTTTAATTTCTAGTACAGCAGATGCTGATAAATATGACTCACATAAATGAAAGCTTTTTGTGGTTCTTGATAATTTTTAAGGATGGAAAATGATCCTCAGGTCAGAAAAGTCTAAATACTAAAATACTGTAGTGCCAAATGGGCTGTTGCAATTTTAGATCACAGATTCACTATACAAACAAAGGAGAAAGCTTTCCTCCCCAAACACCAACTAGAAACACCAGCTTTCACTCTGGTCGAACCAATTTAAGAGCTCTGCCCACTCTTGTACCAATCACTGTGGCAATGAGAGGGATTTACTCTGATAGAGTCAGTCATCGGGGCCCACCCCAGAACTGGGGGTGAGCGCAATCCCATTTAAACCGTGTGGCTGCTACCTCGTGGGAGAAAGGGACAGATGGATGCTGGGGAGTCAGTCAGCAACAGTTCCCGGAGAAAATGAAAAATGAAGATGATGGCAAACAGAGAGCAATTTTTGTCAGGCTCCGTTCTAAGCCCTCAGTTCTCCCAGCCATTCAATGAGAAAGACATTATTGTTTATTATAACATGCAACATAATCTCTGCCACTGCTTCAGCTGAGAGATAGGCTTGAAGAATGTTCGAATGTTTCACTTCCCTAGGATTTTGATGGAAGCTTTACCGTTAGTATAACGCTAGCAGCAGAAGGCAAGGATCGCAGCACAGGCTCTGGGATGGGACAGACATACTCACACAATGCTCAGATTTTGACTCAGAAAACACAGTGATTTTGTTTTTCTATAACCTATATGATATTCTTTAAAAAACCCCCATCATGATGGTATTCATTAGTGGGCCCAGGTCATATTTGAGTCTAATTAAATAGTGTAATTCCAATCAACAATGTACATAGTGTCCTTAGACTTTAATATTCTGTTTCTTTTAGGACAATGCTCAAGTTTGTCGGGTTTCTGGTCCCTACTTCCAGAAGGTGCTACGTGTTTGGGGGAGCAGGTGGGAGGAGTGTGATGTGAGCCTTTGTGGTGGACTGTGAGATCCTTGGAGCCACATCGTGAACTGGCCACGTCTGAAGGCGACTGCACCAGCCCCCACGTGTTCTGTGGGTGTCTGCGGCTGAGGTGGGAGGCTGGCCTTCTCTCCTGCCTCGGTTAAGTTGCCCTTCCCTTCACGAACTCCTCAACCCTGCCTACGTCTTCACTGGGCCTGAGGACACCACGGACGTGAACACTGTTGGCAAATTCCTCAGCCAAACTCTAAACTCATGTCTGTATGTCATATCCCAGTCCCCCGACCCCAAATATTCCACGTGGGAGTGGCTGTCCTCAGGGGAACTGAAGTGCGGCCCTGTGCGTGCATCATCGTGTTGCGTTCTCAGTTTACCTCAGCAGAAAGCAGAGCCGAAGCCCCTCAAAAGCAGGCTTTCTCTTCACCTTAAATACCACCACTCTTCTCTCAAAGGCACTGGCGCAGAGAAGGAAGATTGGGACATGTGTCCCTCCCTTCCTCTCTAACTCTGTCCCCTCCCCCTCATAGGCCCCTGAAGGAAAAAGAGCAGGCTTTTCTCTACTACATAGATCTCTCCTCCGTGAAAGTCTGTGATCAAGTCTTCCGGACACGTTCCTTGATGTGGAAAAGGAGGATATAAGAGAATTTAGAAAAACCCTTTCCTCTGTTGACGAGGCCTGACTTCCGAGCCTGTCGTCTTGCCGAGGAAATGAAAATCTGATGTTGGATGTTCGCAGCTGAATGTTCTCCTTCTTTCTGCATTCCTGGTTTATAATCCCAAACTCCTACTCTACCGCTCCCTGATACGCCTTAGGCGCCCCGGGTGGAAGGTTGCATACATCTGAGAGAAAAGTTTACAATAGGAAACTATGTATGTGGGGGGAAATGAAGGTTAATAAGGTTACCCCAGAGCGTGGATCCTGGCTCTGCTCCTGACTTCGTTGTGTGCCCCTGGGCAGGTTAATATCTCTAGGTCTGGGCTTTTCCCTGCGATGCAGAGAAAACAACAGAATCTGCTCTACGCCTGCCCACCCTCGTACATATTCATCGGTCCTGGCGTGGCCCCGTGAGCATGCAGAGTCGCCGTCCTTGAATCAGCCCTGGGCTCAGGAATGGGTCCAATGTTGTGGATACTGGGAGAAAGTATTATTCAGTGATGTGTCGAACCACTCCATTAGTGCTTTGCTGCTGTCAGTTCCTCCCAATTCTTTTTTTTTTTAAACAATTTTTTAAAAGATTTTATTTATTTATTTGACAGACAGAGATCACAAGTAGGCAGAGAAGCAGAGAGAGAGAGGAGGAAGCAGGCTGTCCACAGAGCAGAGAACCCGATGCGGGGCTCGATCCCACGACCCTGGGATCATGACCCGAGCCAAAGGCAGCGGCTTTAACCCACTGAGCCACCCAGTTCCTCCCAATTCTTAAGACTAAGATCTCTGCGTCTACAGGGACATCGTTTATTTCCAGGGGGAAGGGGCCGCTCCCCTTTTTGAGCTGTGGAGAAGCCAGACTGGAAAGAGAGGACTCAAGGAAAGGAGAGAGGGAGGGAGGGAGGGAGAGAAGGGTGTGGGAAGGTGGGAAGGGGTAAGCAAAGGAGGGAGTCCCAAGCAGGGCCTTCTATTATAATCTTTGATGGTCTGGCTGCTGTCGTTCTTAGGTGGAAACATCCCTCTACACGTAATGTGAAGGCAATCGTGGGAGTCTTTGATGGACAATTCAGATTTTTACACAATTTATTCAAGTAACAGATTTCCTCAGCTTCTGTAAAAACAGGCATGGAATTCTGATTCTGTGGTGAATATAGACTTGTTTTGGCTCTAAGAAAAGGGTTTTAGATGCACAAAGTATAGCTAGAAGGAGGCAGTATAGGTAATCACCTGCATCAGGGTTGGCCCACTTTTTCTGTAAAAAGATTGATGGTAAATTTTTAGGCTTTGTGGGCGATATTGTCCTTACTGCAAATGCTCAGTGCTGCTGTTGCAGCTAAAAACATCCGTAGATCGTATATGAATGAATGAGCATGGCTGTGTCCCCAGAAAACCATTTATGTATCCTAACATTTGAATTTCATGTCATTTTCACTTGCCGTGAGATAGGATTCTTCTCTGATTTTTTTCCTCAACCATTTAAAAACATGAGCTAAACAAAAAGGCAGAATTTAGCCCCTGGGGCTGTTATTCGCTGACCCCTGATGTCTTCAACGTCATTTCAGAAACACTGTGGAATCCTACTTGCTTCTGCCAAAATCCTAGGATCCACCATGGATACTTGAATCCATTAGCTTAGGATTTTTGTTTTTGTTCTTAAAGATTTTATTTATTTATTTGTCAGAGAGAGAGAGAGAGAGAGAGAGAGAGAGAGAGCACAGGCAGACAGAGAGGCAGGCAGAGGGAGAAGCAAGCTCCCTGCTGATCAAGGAGCCTGATGTGGGACTGGATCCCAGGACGCTAGGATCATGACTCAAGCCGAAGGCAGCCACTTAACCAACTGAGCCACACAGGCGTCCCAGTTTTGTTTTTGTTTTAAGTAGATACAAATTCCCCTTGGAGAGGCAATACTCCCACGTGCCAGCCTTTATGTTGCACTTTATAAAGTTCTGATTTTCAGTGGATTTTGACAGGCAGAAGGTGGGAAGACAGTAACATCCTCAGGAGGAAAGAGAAGTTCTGGGAGCATGGACAAGAGGAAAAGCTGGATTAATGGGACACTTCCGATGGCAAGAAAACTCCTCTTTTTCAAAATCTGTCCTAATATCATGGAGGCTTGAACAGACTTTAGAAAAGAAATTGATCGAGAATGGACAGCCCAAAGGTGATGTCCATAATAATCATTCAAAGAGAAAATCTAGGCTGTAAGAATCAATTTCCACCAGGGCTCTGAGGAAGCCGGTCTAAAGACATGTTGGAGCACTTGTCAATGTCGACTTTTCCATTGACTTTTACTCTGTGGATGTTGTATTTTGATATAAGAAAACTCCATTTAAGAAGCCACGGGTGTAAAAGGCAATAGGGTTATCGTCCACAGTTGGTCAGATGAAGAGCTTATACTCAGAGGCAGTCTCTAATGCGCTCATGCACGTGCTGTTTCCCAGGATGGCTTCTGTCCAGCACGGACCGACTAGTCACGTGAGGCTATGGGGCATTTACAATGTGGTTACTCCCAATTGATAAGTTCTATCAGGTATAAAAGATACACTGATTTTAAAGACTGAATATAAAAAATATAAAATATAAAAAATATGTGAAATATCTCACTAATAATTGTAAAGTATGGGTTTTGTGTTGAATTTATTTATTTGAGAGAGAGGGAGAGAGAAAGAGAGAGAGAGACTGGGAGCTCAAGCAGTGGGCATGGCAGAGGGAGAAGGAGAAAGAATCCCCACTGAGTGGGGAGCAGGACTCGATCCCAGGAGCCCGGGATCATGATCTGAGCTGAAGCAAATGCTCAACTGACTGAGCCACCCAGGTGCCCTGAAATGACTCTACCTGAGATACATTGGGTTAAATAGAATGTTGGCAAATTAATTTCACCTGTTTCTTTTTACTTTCTAAAATACGGCGATTAGAAAAAAGAAAATTTCACCTGTGCCTTGCATTTTGTTTCTGTTGGGCAATCCTGAACCAGACTTTGAGTGGTAGGTAGCAGAGGGCCATGAAAAAGTACTGGACAGGAAGCTGGAGGCCTGGGTCTTACCCTTACCTCTGTTTCTTACTCGTTTTAGGACTTCGGGTAAGTCACCTATTTTAATCTTCAAAATCTGAGCTTCATCCAGATGGGGAAAAATAATAATTCAGGCTAAGAGCATTCTTTTTTTTTTACTTAAGCTTTTTTTAATTAAACATATAAGGAACCCCCCCACCTTCTCCCAACCCCTCCCCCCCACCCCCCTCAGTTTGTTTTATGACATTAAGAATCTCTTTTGGTTTGTCTCCCTCCCGATCCCATCTTGTTTCATTTTTTCTTTTCCTACCACCTTAACCCCCACCCCCATTGCATCTCCACTTCCTCATATCAGGGAGATCATGTGATAGTTGTCTTTCTCCAGTTGACTTATTTCGCTAAGCATAATACGCTCTAGTGCCATCCATGTGAATCGCAAATGGTAAGATTTCATTTCTTTTGATGGCTGCAGAGTATTTCGTTGTATATATATACCACCTCTTCTTTATCCATTCATCTGTTGATGGACATCTAGGTTCTTTCCATAACTTGGCTATTGTGGACATTGCTGCTATAAACATTCGGGTACACGTGCCCCTTCGGATCACTACATTTGTATCTTTAGGGTAAATACCCAGTAGTGCAATTGCTGGGTGATAAGATAGCTCTATTTTCAATTTTGTGAGGAACCTCCATGCTGTTTTCCAGA
>ML110454.1:68084-87273 GCA_003697995.1 Taxidea taxus jeffersonii
GAATGTTCTGAATATATCTGTGATGTCCATCTGGTCCAGTGTGTCATTTAAGACCTTTATTTCCTTGTTGATCTTTTGCTTGGATGATCTGTCCATTTAAGCGAGGGGTGTGTTAAAGTCTCCTACTATTACTGTATTCTTGTCAACGTGTTTCTTTGATTTTGTCATTAATTGGTTTATATAGTTGGCTGCTCCCATGTTAGGGGCATAGATATTTAAAACTGTTAGATCTTCCTGTTGGACAGACCCTTTGAGTATGATATAGTGTCCTTCCTCATCTCTTATTATAGTCTTTGGCTTAAAATCTAATTGATCTGATATAAGGACTGCCACCCCAGCTTTCTTCTGATGTCCATTAGCATGGTAAATTGTTTCCCACCCCCTCACTTTCAATCTGGAGGTGTCTTCAGGTCTAAAATGAGTTTCTTGTAGGCAGCATATGGATGGGTTTTGTTTTTTTTATCCATTCTGAAACCCTGTGTCTTTTGATTGGGGCATTTAGCCCATTTACGTTCAGGGTAACTATTGAGAGATATGAATTTAGTGCCATTGTATTGCCTGTAAGCTGATTGTTACTGTATATTGTCTCTGTTCCTTTCTGATCTACTACTTTTAGGGTCTCTCTTTGCTTAGAGGACCCCTTTCAATATTTCCTGTAGAGCTGGTTTGGTGTTTACAATTTCTTTCAGTTCTTGTTTGTCCTGGAAGCTTTTAATCTCTCCTTCTATTTTCAATGATAACCTAGCTGGATAAAGTATTCTTGGCTGCATGTTTTTCTCGTTTAGTGCTCTGAATATATCATGCCAGTTCTTTCTGGCCTGCCAGGTCTCTGTGGATAAGTCTGCTGCCAATCTAATATTTTTACCATTGTATGTTACAGACTTCTTGTCCCGTGCTGCTTTCAGGATTTTCTCTTTGTCGCTAAGACTTGTAAATTTTACTATTAGATGGCGGGGTGTGGACTGATTCCTATTGATTTTGAGGGGTGTTCTCTGCACCTCCTGGATTTTGATGCTTGTTCCCTTTGCTATATTAGGGAAATTCTCTACAATAATTCTCTCCAATATACCTTCTGCTCCTCTCTCTCTTTCTTCTTCTTCTGGAATCCCAATTATTCTAATGTTGTTTCGTCTTGTGGTATCACTTATCTCTCGAATTCTCCCCTCGTGGTCCAGTAGTTGTTTGTCTCTCTTTTGCTCAGCTTCTTTATTCTCTGTCATTTGGTCTTCTATATCACTAATTCTTTCTTCTGCCTCATTTATCTTAGCAGTAAGAGCCTCCATTTTTGATTGCACGTCATCAATAGCTTTTTTTGTTACAAGTTGATTAGATTTTAGTTCTTTTCTTTCTCCAGAAAGGGCTTTTATTTATCCTGACAGGGTTTCTCTAATATCTTCCATGCCTTTTTTTGAGCCCGGCTAGAACCTTGAGAATCATCGTCCTGAATTCCAGATCTGCCATATTACCAATGTCTGTATTGATTAGGTCCCTAGCCTTCGGTCCTGCCTCCTGTTCTTTTTTTTGTGGTGAGTTTTTCCGCCTTGTCATTTTGTCCAGATAAGAATCCGCTGTTCTCCTTGTTAAGTGAACTTGGTCTTGGCTGGATTTCTTGTTGATCTTCTGGGGGAGGGGCCTGTTGTAGTGATTTTCAAGTGTCTTGCCCCAGGCGGAATTGCACCGCCCTTACCAGGCGCCGGGCTAAGTAATCCTCTCAGGTTCGCTTTGGGGAGCTTTTGTTCCCTGAACGCTTTCCGTAGAGTTCCAGAGGACGGGAATGAAAATGGCAGCCTCCCAATCTCTGGTTCGGAGGAGCCAAGAGCTAGGGGTCCCAGTCTTCAGTGCACCTTCATAGAAAAGCGCTTAATCACACCCGTCTCCCCAGCCTCCGGCCACGGTTGGAGAAAATCGTGTGTAATCAGTCCCATCTCACTGGTTTCTGGCTGTGCTCCGAGGTCACCCAGCCTGTGACCAAGCGTCTCTGTCTCTGGCAGAGTCCCACCTGGAGTCTCTGAACCCTGTAGATCCCTGAGCTCTCCCAGATCGGAGTCTCCCCGGATCTTGTGGGGACCCCTCACACAGAGCACCGGCCCGTGTCACAGACCATGGCTCTAGGAAACCTCGAGTTGAGAGTTCACTCCTTGGCTCTGTCTCCACAGCTGGCTTCCCCGCTCCCCTGTGATCTCTGCAACACTCAGACACCCCTGATCCTTCTGTGACCCCGCAGGACCTGAGTCCACGCTGTCCCCGTGAGGTCGTCACCCCAGTTTAGCCTCTGGAGCGATGTCCCTCTGTGGAGCAGACTTTTAAAAGTCCTGATTTTATGCTCCATTGTGCCGCCGCTTGCCAGGAGCCGGCCCCTCCCCCCGGGGTCTATCTTCCTGTCGCGCTGGATTCACTTCTCTGCTGGTCCTACCTTTTAGAAAGTGGTCGATTTTCTGTTTCTAGAATTGTTGTTTTTCTTCTCTTCCATCTCCTGTTGGGTTTGTAGGTGTTTGGAATGGTTTGATAGGCTATCTAGCTGATCTCCTGCTGCCTGATGTCGTCTCAGCCTGCTACTTCTCCGCCATCTTGACTCCTCCCCCTCTTTTTTTTTTTTTAAGATTTTATTTATTTATTTGACAGGCAGAGATCACAGGTACACAGAGAGGCAGGCAGAGAGAGAGGAAGGGAAGCAGGCTCCCAGCTGAGCAGAAAGCCCGATGTGGGGCTCAATCCCAGGACCCTGGGATCATGACCTAAGCTGAAGGCAGAGGCTTTAACCCACTGAGCCACCCAGGCACCCCAAGAGCATTCTTTTTTTTTTTTAAGTAGACTCCATACCCAGCATGGAGCCCAACCTGGGGCTTTAACTCACAACCCTGAGATCAAGAGTCAGATGCTCAACCCACTGAGCCACTCAGATGCCCCCAGGCTATGAATATTCTTGTAATTTCTCTATTGTATATATATATTTTTAACTTCTGATCATGGGAAGCTAACATTCTTCCTATACTTATCTCCAAGGGTCTTGAAGATAAAACTATAAGCCACTTATAAAATGCATCATTTACCATTCCAAAGAAAAGGTAAGAAGATACCATTTAATCACTGAAGTGTTGGTGTAACTGTAATAAATTCTCCTGAGATTCTCTGGACCTTGCTCTGCCACATCCTGCCACCTCGCCCAACTTCTGGCTCCTCAAAGGGCAGACACTTGGCTGAGAGGCTGGTGAGATTCATTGCCAGAGCTTTATCCAGCAATAGCTTCTAGTGAGTTCCAGATCTCCCTGCTACCACTAGCTTGAAATCATCTCTGCTTTTATTTCCTGGGCAGAAATTACAACATTCTTTGGATGCATTTGAGCACACACCCTGTGTCAGAATTATGAGTCTTTGAAGAAGTAGAGATAAAGAGGAGAGATCCTTCTCTAGGGACAGAACTTAGAAACAGTTAATGAAGGGATTCTTTGGGTCTGAAACCCCAAAACAAATTTCCTTGTTATTTTGATTCAATGGTCACATATATAGGTCTAAATCTTATTGTAACCCATGATTTTTGTTTATTATGTTAATATTAATATTTATCCATAATTACATATTTTTCTATTTGTTCATATTTTTGTTGGCTACAGCCTTGTGGAAGGTGTGTCTGAATTCATACCTTATTTTGTTTCCTTGGAAAGGGCGGAATTCCTATGTATTTTTCAAAATAAATTTTAATTTTCAAGTAGTTTCAGATTTACAGAAGAATTGCAAAGATAGAGAGTTCCCATGTACCTGACACCCAGTTTTCCCTAGAATTAATGTCTTACATTAGTATGGTACATTTGTTTCAATTAATAAATAATATTAGTACATTATTACTTAGAGTCCACACTCTCTTCAGATTTCTTTAGTCTTCCTAATGTTCTTCTGTTCCAACATCCCGCCCAGCATGCCACATTATATTTCATTGTCCAGTTTCCTTTGGTTCTCTTAGATGAGGTGGTTTCTTAGACTTTCCATTTATTTGTTTGTTTATTGAACCTTGAGGTTTTTTTCTCTCTCTCTTTTTATTTTTTTTATTATTTTTAAAGATTTTATTTATTAATCTGATAGAGAGAGAGCATAACCAGGGGAAGCAGAAGAGCGTGAGGGAGAAGAGGCTCCCCACTGAGCAGGGATCCCAATGTGGGGCTCTATCCCAGGACCCCAGGATCATGACCTGAGCTGAAGGCAGACGTTTAACCGACTGAGCCACCCAGGTGCCCTAAGGATTTTATTTTTAAGTAATCTCTACACCCAACAAGGGGCTCCAACCCATACCCCTGAGATCAAGAGTCACACACTCTACCCACTAAGCCAGCCTGACACCCACTCTCTGTCTTTTTAAATTGAACTATAATTAACAGACAAGGTTAGGGGTGCTTAGGTGGCTCAGATGGTTAAGCATCTGCCTTCGGCTCAGGTCATGATCCCAGGGTCCCGGGATTGAGCCCCACATCGGAGTCCCTGCTCAGCAGGGAGCCTGCTTCTCCCTCTGCCTGCCCCCCATCCCACCACTCATGCTCTTTGTCTCAAATAAATAAAATTAAAACAATAAAACATAACAATGTCATACTGATGACTGTATGAGTTAGGGTACTCTGGACAAACTGAGCAATGGATCAGATGTACTACACACACACACACACAGATTTATTTTAATGAATTGGCTGATGTGATTACAGAGGCTGGAAGGTTCAAAGTCCAAAATCTGTACAACAGGCTGGCAGGCTAAATACTCAGGCAGGAATTGGTGGTGCGGTCTTGAGCCAGAATTTCTTCTTTCCTGGGAAACCTGGTAAGGCCCTCAGCCTTACCTGGATGAGGCCCTGCTCCCCTTATAATCTCCTTTATTTAAGAGGGGTCAATGATTATAGGTGTTGACCACAGCTAGATACAGCAACACCAACGTTAGTGTTTGATTAAATAACTGGAAACCATAGTCTTGCCAAATGGACACAGAAAACTAAGCATCACAATGACTTTACTGTTTCTGGGTGTACTGGTCAGAGAATTTGCACAGGGTTCCTCGACTGGGTTTGGACTGATGCTTTCTCATGATTAGAGTGGGGTTATGTATTTTTGGGCGAACTAGATTTTATGGGTCAATGGACTAAGGGGTGACTGTGGATGGACTGTTTGGAAATAGGTTTCTCAGAAATCTAATGTTGGCCTGCGCTCTGGAGTGTACACTATATTCCTGCGATGGCCTATCGTTTGTATTCTGCTGGAATGCTCAATTTGACCTCCTGACTATTATTTTTATTTAAACTTAAAAAACCCCACTATTATTAGCATTATAAAGAGTTACAAAAACAGTACTTGAAGACACTTTACCCAGCTTCCTCTAAAGTTAACGCTGTGCTCCCTCCATGACCGAGTCCAAGGCTGGGGAGAACCAGGAGATCAAGTGCAAGGTTGCAGTTGCCTGGGAGGTGGGAGAACCTGTCTCTACAAAGAGGGCAGAGACACCCAAAGGCTCATGAAGTTCAAGTTGAGATGATTGCCACTGCAGTTTGCCACACTGATGCCTCTACCCCAAGTGGGGATGATCCTGAAGGGAGTCTTCCAGCGAGCCTGGGATATGAAGGTGCAAAAACTGTGGACAGTGTTGGTGAAGGAGTCACTCAACTGCAGACAGGTGATACTGTCATTCCGTGTTACATGCCACCGTGCGGAGAATGCAAATTTTATCTAAACCCTAAAACCTTTGCCAGAAGAGAAGTGGTATTCAGGAGAAAGGATTAATGCCAGATGGGACTAGCAGATTTCCTTGCAAAGGAAAGACAATTCTATATTCCATGGGAACCAGCATGTTTTCTGAACATACAGTCGTGGCTGAGATCTCTGTTGCTGAAATTGATCCTTTAGCACCTGTGGATAAAATCTGCCTTGTGGGTTGTGGCATTTCTGATGCACCATCTTTGGTCTGGGAGGATTTGCACTGGCGGCTCTCATGATCTGTAAGGCGGCTGGTGTATCCTGGATCTTTGGTGCGGACATCAGTAAAGGTAAATTCACAAGGGCCAAGGAGTTTGGAGCCTCTGAATGCATTAACCCCCAGGACTTCCTACACCCATCCAGGAAGTGCCCATTGAAATGACTGACGGCGGGGAGCACACTAGGCCTTCGAGTGTACTGCTAAGGTCAAAGTCATGAGAGCAGCGCTGGAGGCCCGCCCACAAAATCCCAGTCGGAGTAGCCGCTTCCAGTGAAGAAATCGCCAATCGCCCATTTCAGCGGGTATCATTGAAGGCATGGTTAACCCTGTTTGTCATGACTGAACCAGAAATGCTGCATGTGGAAAGGCACTGCCTTCGGAGGGTGGAAGAGTGTGGAAAACGTCTTGAAGTTGGTGTCTGAATATATGTCCAAAAAAGTGAGAGTTGATGAATTTGTGACTCATAATCTTTTTTTTTTTAAGATTGTATTTATTTATTTGACAGAGAGAGATCACAAGTAGGCAGAGAAGCAAGCAGAGAGAGAGGAAGGGAAGCAGGCTCCCCGCTGAGCAGACAGCCCGATGCGGGGCTCCATCCCAGGACCCTGGAATCATGACCTGAGCTGAAGGCAGAGGCTTTAACCCACTGAGCCACCCAGGCGCCCCTGACTCATAATCTTTTGACCAAATTAACAAAACCTTTGAACTGATGCGGCAGAGCATTCGAACTGTTGTAAAGCTCTAAACGCAACAGAGAAAACATGTTCATCCTCGAACCTACATCTTGTGGTCCAACTGTAACAGCCAGACAAGCAGGGAGAAGATCTTCCAAGTTCACAGCCTCTTCGACTTTCAGGACCTTCTCTACTACTACTTCTAGAGTAACCCACTCTGGGTAATAATATTTTTTGTATAATTCATAAATCTCTAATCAAGGACAAGACTAATACAGTCATAAATCTGTTTCCTGAACTCTCCTTCACATGAATAATTACCAGCTTATCAAGGAATATTCTAACATAATAAAAACAATTTCTGTGGAAAAGAAAAAATTAACATTCCACATGGTCATAGTACAATCACCCCAATGAAGAAATTGATATTAGTACAATACTATTCACTAAACTATAAACTTGATTCAGATTTTATCCAGTTTTTCTACTATTGTCCTTTTACTACTCCAGGATGCAGTGAGGATGACACACAATTTGTTGTCATGTGTTCTCAGTTTCATTCAATCTGAGACAGTTTCTTAGTCTTTCCTTGACCTTGAGTCTTTCATGACCGTGAGACTATTGTAGAGTTCTGCTTGACGATTTTGTGGAATGCCGCTTATTTGGCTTGTCTGATATTTTCAGATGGTTCTGGGATATTATGCTTAGATTGAGATCATGTCTTATTGGAAACAATACCACAGAAGTGATATTCCTTCTCAGTGGATCATATCAGGTTACATAATATAGCTATGTCTTATTAGCGGTGATGTTAACCGTGTTAACCTTGATCTCTTGGGTAAGGGGTATCTGCCAGGTTTCTCCACTATACACTTACTATTTGTGTCTTTTTTAGTTAATAATCTCTTTTGCTGGGGAAGAGATAATTTGAGACTATACAAATATCTTGATTTTTAAAAAGAACTTTCACCCACTAATTTTAGCATCCATATGTGGATCTTGCCTATAGCAGTTATTACTCTGGTGTTCAAATGGTGATTTTCTTTTTCCTTCATTCCTTCTACGTTACTAATTGGAATATTCTGTAAGGAAGAGCTGTTCTTTCTCCTCTATTTATTTATTTATCCAGTTGTCTACTTATATCAGTATAGACTCACATGCTCTCATTTTATTCTTTGGGGGTATATACTGATTTCTTTTTAAATTCTGTTACAATTTGATGGAGGATTTTAATGAAATGAGTGAGTGAGAAAGCACTTTGATTTCCCCATGTGTTGTTACATACCTTAATTTTCTTGAAAGGAGCCAAAGTAAAATCTAAATCTCAGAAACGTAAGTAAGAAATAGTCTAGTGAGGTGGTTTGAAGAGCAAGGCTTCTGGAATCACACTGCCCAGGTGCTTACTCTTTCTACATTACCTTCCTCACCTATAAAACAAGGACGTAAGCAGTATTTGCCCAAAAGGAGGTAAAACAAGGTAATATATGTAGAATGTTATTGTAGTACATGAGTATATAGTAAATGCTCAATAAATGTTAAAAATAAATAATTGAAGGCATGGTTAACCCTGTTTGTCTTGACTGAACCAGAAAGAGTAAACCAAGGGATTACTGGAAATCATATCTTAGACTGGTCCCACATCTTGCTTGTGCTTTGCTTTCTTCCTTTATGTACTCAGAAAATACCCAACTCAGAATTTGTCCCAAGATTTATTCTTTAGGGGCACCTGAGTGGCTCAGCATCTGACTCTTGATTTCGGCTCATGTCATGATCTCAGGGTTTTGGGATCGAGCCCTCTGCACTCAGCATGGAGTCTGCTATGGCTTCTTTTTCCCTCTCCTTCTGCCCCTCCCCCCCAGTAGCTCTTTTAATTAATTCACTAATTAATCAATTAAATCTTTACCATGAAAAAGAATTATTCTTTAAATTTTCTGAAATGGATTTGACTTTGAGCAGTTGGTAAGATTATGGAATTAGAAACAAGCAAGGAGTCCCTTAAATGTCTCACATCTAGACATCTATAGCAACCCCCATCCCTGTGACACCCTCAGCCCCAAAAGCAATAAAACTTGGGTGTCTTTGTTAACAGAGCCAGCCGAGCTACCTTCTCCTGTCACCCCATTTCCTGCCAATTTGGAATATCATGTTCCAGTCAACAAGTATTTATATGCACCAACCTTTTGTAGTCAATCTTTTCATTCTCTTCTAGGATCTCTCACCTGTTGTTTGATGATGCCCTTGGTTCTCAGCATAACTAGAGATTTGGGGTCTGTCACACAAAACATTTGAGGAAGTTCTTCTGCGAACACTAAAACCCAGCTCTTCCCTGTGCCCCAGCCCCGTCCTACCCTCCAGGTTCTTGGATTCTTTCTGTTCCTTGAACTCACCCAGATTTCTGCCTCACAGCCTGTGCATCTGTGGTCCCCTCTGCCTGGAACAACTGTCCCCCCAGGTCCTCACGTAGCAGTTATTCATCCTTCAGATCTCAGCTTACAACATTGCTGCTGTGAGATGCTTTCGCTCATCTCCACCTTTGTGCTTTCTCATTGATCCTTGCTCTTGTCTTTCCTAACCCTTATTACACCGTCACTATATATTTATTTATATGTGCCCTTTTTTGAGGCTTGACTCCCTCCAAGAATGTCTCTCCCTGAGGGCAGAGCCATAGAGGTTTCCTGTTGTTCCCATGCTTCTTGTCCTCAGTGCTGATGTACGTGGTGCATAAGGATGAATGAATTCTTCGTTGAATAAACAAACAGCCGACATCTGCAAATGAGAGTGTTCAACTCAATGTATTTCCCGACCTTTCATTAAACATTCAGTGAATGCCTACTAGTGCTAAGTGCTGGGAATAAAAATGGTTAAACCACATCCCCCTGCTCTGTTGGATGCCCCAGTCTATGGGGACAGGGAAGTAGGCTGAATGGTGCCCACCCCACCTCTCTGGCCCCAGGGTTTCAGATCCAAATCCCTGGAACCTGTAAATATTACCTTACTTGGAGAATGGATCTTTAGAGGTATGATCAAGGATCTTGAGATGGGCAGACTATCATGGATTATCCGGGAGGTCCCTAACTGCCATGATATGTATTCTTATAAGAGGGAGGCAGAGGGAGATTGCACAATCCACAGAAAGGGAAGGGGATGTGGAGGTGAGGGCAGAGATAGGAGTGATGTGTCTACAAACCAGGGAGTACCAGCAACCACTGGAAGCTGGAAGAGGCAAGGGAGGCATTCATCCCTAGAACCCCTGGCGGAAGTGTAGCCCTGGTGACACCTTGATGTTACCCAGTGATCCTGAGTTTGGACCTCTAGCCCCAGAGCTGTGAAACAACATATTTCTGTTGTTCTGCCCAGGGCTGTGGTAATTTGTTGCAGTGGCCACAGGACACCGATACGGACGATGATACAAATAAATGACTCCTTGGGAAACAACATCACACATGGAGGTAAGAACCAAGGTGGTGTATGTTTGCAGAGGAAAGAGCTCTGGGGAAGGTATCTGGGAAGGTATGTGGGAAGGTGTTGCAGAGACAGAGACGTTGAGCTAAGATTGCAAAGATAAGCAACTGTTTTCCATGCAGTGCTAGAACTGGTGCCTGGGGAGATCATATTGGTGGGAATAGTGGTGTGTGTAAAGGCATGAGACCACCAGGAGCATGACATGTTCAGGGAACGGAGCATCTGGGTTGAGCTGGAGCATCAGGTAGATGGAGGGGAATGGTGGGAATTGGGAAGGTGGAGAGCCCAACTGTGACCTGATTTTGAGCTGCCTTGCATATCATATTAATATGCTTAACCTTTATTCTATAATTGATAGAAAACTAAGGAAAATATGGAGACAACTGAACTGTGGCAAATGAGATTCCATGGCAATATGAATAGTGGACTAAGTTGAGGTGAGACTAGCTCAGTCCTGCTGGCAACTGTGTCTAAAGATGAATGAGACACAGTTCTCGCCCTTCAGTAGCTCAGGGTCTACAAGGGAAAACAAACAGGGGAGCAAATACGTCCTCTACCCCAGACACTCATTGTAAGGTCGTGGCAATATCCCATGAGAGATGAGACACTAAAGCAGTAACAGTAGAGAGAAATGGAGCTATTCAAGAGATAGCTCCTTGGTTTGTAAGCAAATAGACCCAGGAGATACTACAGAGTATGGAGTGAAGGACTCGGGGTGCCTTGAGGATGTTAGCTTGTGCAGCAGAGAAATATCATTTACAGAATTGCATGGGGAAAGGCCTAGGAATTTAGGTCTGGTTGAATTTACAATTCCTGAGGGACATCCGAGTAGAGACTTGTGGGGGGGGGGTTCAGTCTAGAGATCTGGAGGTCATCAATGGGACTTGAAGGCATGAAAGGGAATGAACAGGAAATGACAAGAGAGTAGGATCAAGGTCAGAGCTTGTACAGTACTAGTACTTGAATGGGAGAAAAAATACGAATTGTGTGATGTATGAAAGGTGTTATAGACATGAATGAGTATTCTGGAGTCTTGAAGATACTGATGACTTCTGTAAATGCCTTTTCTTAAAAGAATTCTGGCTGTCTTAGAAACCCAAGTTGTCCCCAGACCAACCCACCAGGAACTTGGTTGGTAACCCGTATGTCTATGCCTGCTGGCTTCCTAGGATCTGGCCTAGGGATCAGGCTGTGTCATTTGTTTAACCTGAACACCCATAACAATAACCAAACTTTTGACCAAATCATTAAGCAATTAATCCACTAAGCACTTAATGATCGGATCCTAGTTGGCCAATAGGCTGACCATAATGAAAATCATAATCCCTTTCTGTCACAACAATTGGACCAATCCATCATCTAGACATTTCTTGAGATAAGCTTTTAATTTTTCAGTTATTAACAAACTTCCGGTCATATCAAGCTATATAAGTCATGTTTAGAAATTAATGAGGTCAGGACTCAGTAACCTCTTGCACCTTCATTGCCTTTTCTGGGCATTACTAGCAGACCTGAGGCATGAGCAAGGGAGGGGCAAAGAAGGGAAAAACAAGGCAAGAAAAGAGGCAAGAGAGGAGGAGAAAAGCAGAGAGGAGAGCAAAGGGAAAGGAAAAGAAGAGAGAAACTGTAAAGGAAGACATTTATCTGAATTTGGTCCTAAAGGTTAGGATGAAATATTTCTTTGGAAAAAAAAAAAAGATTTGTTTATTTAATAGAGAGAGAGATACAGAAGAAGGGGCAGAGAGAGAGGGAGAGAGAGAATCTCAAGCAGTCTCCCCACTGAGTGGGGAACCCTATGTGGGGCTCAACCCCATGACCCTGACATCATGAAACCAAGAGTCAGAGGCTTAACCAACTGAGCCAGCCAGGCGCCCCTGGGAAGAAATATTTCTAGTGATTACAGGATCCAGGAAGCAGTGAGATGTAGCAGGAAGAATGCAGTTTGATGCCAGACAAAACTGGGCTCTGAGCCCTGGCTCTGCCATTCTCATTGTGTGACCGACCTTGAGCCAGGTAACCTCTCCGAGCTTTGTCTCCCTCATCCTGAGAGGTGGCGTGACAGAGAGTGAAGAGCCACATTTCTCCAGCCGGGTTTAAATCCCAATTCTGCCTTATACCTGCTGCAGGGCATTGGGCAAGTTACCTAGCCTTTTAATGACTCAGTGTCCTCATGTTCTCAAGTGGGCATAATAACAGAATCTGCTTTATCGAGTCGTTGTGACTCAAGCGAGGTAATACTTGGAAAGCATGCAGAAGAGTGTGCTTGATAGTGTTAGTCATGAGCTATAAAGTTGTATCTGTTAGACTGAAACATACTTGTAAAAGCTCCTAGCCTGGTGCTTGGCTTAGGGAGGTGATCAGAAACCGTGAATCATCTTCCCATTTCAATTCCTTAGATGTCCCAGATGCGGGAAGAATGGTGGCTTCTTAACTTCTCTTTCTCCATCAGGGCACATCCAAACCCACTTGGACCAGCCTCTTCGGATTCCCCCATCCACAGCCTGGTCTCACTCGGTTCTGGGCCAAACAGATGAGCTCTGGGGGAAAGAGGGCTTTAATGGGTTGTTTTTTCCCAAAGCAATCTGAAAACTAGTTACAAACGTCTAATATCTTCAGGGTTAACTTTGCAATGGCTTCTAAACCTCAGGAGTTTGGGGTTTAGAGGTGGTCTATGCATGGTGTGCTGATGAAAACAGTAACCCGGAAGAGAGATCCAAGTGGACAGAAACCAAAGTCAGTAGTAAAGCCCAAGAACTGGATGGTCACTGCAGTGTTCACACTTGTGAGTGTGATTTGAGTGCAGAATGTGGCATGCAAGATCAAAGCAAGTATTTCTGCCCCTTTCCTCCTGACGAATGGGGGTGTATACCACACACACACACACTGTTCCTTTTCACACAATTCATTAGCTGCATGAAGCCAAACCTGATGGTTAAAAAAGCAAAAACAAAAAAAGGCCATCCTTTCCCTATTTAGCACAATTCTTGCAGCCCTGAAATCAAACATCGGGCAGGCATAAATGGTGAGTGGAGAGGCCTCTGGGAATGAATGGGAAGCGCTCTACCTGGTGATTTCACTCCTGCAATGAGAGGAGCACAAAAGATACCTCCTTCCACTTCTTGCAGCCCCCAGATCACCTCTACCTTCCTGTGATTTCCCACTTGCCTCTCCTGCCCTGCTCTGGGGACCATAAGAAGCCAAGAGAGATCCTCTCTGGTGCCAGCAAATGTAGATGATGTCATGTAAATAGTTAAGACAGCAGAGGGGGTAGAGGGGGAGAAGGTTTGAGCACGTGGAGCCGGCATTCAGCTACCAGAGCTGGCCACATTCACACTTCAGAAGGGTGTAAGTGGCACAACTTTTGTACCTTCTACTTGCCTCATTTCTCTTACCTCCAAAATAATGATATTGATAGAACCTACTGCACAGGCTTGCTGTGAGGATGGAACGAGATGATTAAATAAGATCAAGTGATTAGCCCAGGCTCTGATTCAAGCTTAGCAGTCAATGTATACATAGTTGCTATTGTTTTCTTTTCTTTTAAGATTCACTTATTTATTCAGGAGAGACAGAGAGAAAGAGAGAGGCAGAAGGAGAAGCAGGCTCCCCGCTGAGCAGGGAACCCGAAGTAGGACTCATAGAACTCTATCCCAGGACCCGGAATCACGACCCGAGATGAAGGCAGATGCTTAACCCACTAAGCCACCCAGTTGCTACTGTTTCCAGTAGCTCAGGGTTAAGGCCAAATACAAGACCCATGAGTGGAGAAGATTTTTTTGTCTGCCCTGGAGTGGATGAGTACTTTTTCCAGTGTGCAGGAGAAAGAACGTTTGTCACAAACGCAGCAATGTGTTAATCACACTGCCTTTATCAGAATATGGCTATCTTTTTGAAGTGTTGACTGTGCCAGGTTATCCTTCATGAACTGCTGTCAAGGTCGCATGTCAATTGGCTTGGACTTACTGGTTAAACGTCATTACTAAATATCTACCCTTTCCACCCTATATGTGTAAGCCAGAGCTGCCCAGAGAGGTGTGAAAACTCCTGACGAACATTTTCCAGAGATAATCCGGAGAGGAGGACTGCTAGCACTTGCCAAGTCCAGGCTTGGGTGTGGGAGACGGTGGGGTGGGGGGTATTATGCAGTCATGCCTGTTTTTTTACCACCCAGCTGGTCTTGTGAAGACTTTAGCCAGGGGAATGTCTCCTCTCTCTTCAGGCTGGCCTCTGCTTCTCTCCTGGTCATATCCCAAGGTCTCCTGGGGAGGATGAGTGGGGGGCGAGGGGCAAATTGGTCTTGTCTTTAGGGTTTGACCTCAGCAGGGCACACTAGCTTCTACTTGTCCATGCTCCGAATACCACATTAAGAGATGAGATATAATCAGAGGGTAAACAGAAGAAAAAGGTATTTGCTGGAGGTGTGGGGGAAGCAGAGAGGCGAAATTCAGGTGATACGTAGGGATACATCATCAGAGTGAAGAGTCAGCATGGGAAGTTCATTTGCAGGGAAGGGATCGATGTTGCCCTAAAAAATGAAGGTGGGGGGACACCTGGGTGGCTCAGTTGGTTAAGCGGCTGCCTTCGGCTCAGGTCATGATCCCAGCGTCCTGGGTTCGAGTCCCACATCGGGCTCCTTGCTCAGCGGGGAGCATGCTTCTCCCTCTGCCTCTGCCTGCCACTCTGTCTGCCTGTGCTCGCTCCTGCTCTCTCTCTGACAAATAAATAAATAAAATCTTTAAAAAAAAAAATGAAGGTGGGGACACCCCCGTGTCCCAGCACACTTTCCTAAGGGCCCCGGGAGGAAGCTGGTTGTGATGCAGGCTTGGGGCGGGGGGACTCTGGCCTCTGCAGGGATAGTCTGTCTATTCTGCCTAGCTCCCTGGCCTTCAGTTTGTCTTCTCACTCTCACTTGCAGGTACATAGAAAGATCTCAATTAATTTTTGTTGAATGAATGAAAGACCTGGGGTTGGGGACTCTGTATATTAAAATTCCATTTTGTGTGTGTGTGATAGCCAGAAAGCCTGGAAAGAGTGAGGCTTATTGCTAAAAATATATTCCCCCATCCTCCTAAGCAAAGTCTTAGAGGATCAGTGAAGAGGTAATGTATTTTTTTCTTTTTCTTTCTTTCTTAGAGAGAGAGAGGGAGAGCAAGCAGGAGCAGGAGCAGTGGAGGAAGGGGCAGAGGGAGAGGGAGAGAGAATCTCAAGCCTGAAACAGGGCTCAATCTCACAACCCTGAGATCATGGCCTGAGCCAAAATCAAGAGTTAGATGCTTTAGGGACTGAATCAGCCAGGTGCCCCTGCGTTTTTGTTTTGTTTTTACTAAGCCTTTCTTTCAGGGAAGTCTTGGAAGATTTGGCTCTAACTTGCCTGTAGAGGATTCATAGATGGCAAAGATACATATCACAGACTCCCATCAGGCACATTTCCTTGTGAAGCACAGACCGAACTGGCCAAGAATGCAGTAAGCCCCACCCTGAGCCAACACCACCGAGACCGTGAGATCAGAACCGATACAGCGAGGCAGCAGGCGAGGCAGCAGGTGATTTTAAGTGCCCCCTCCAGCACCAAATGCCACCCCCACCAGATTCCATCCAGCATTAATCAACCACCAACCTAAACTTAAACTTAGGAGCAGGAGGTAAACACCTAGTAGGGAATGGGAATGTGGATGTGATACAAAGGACAGGAATGGAGAAGCTAGTAAATAAATTTTAACCACTGTCCCTTCCAATGTCTGAGGACGGGGTTGGAGACATCACTTACTCATCTAGCGATGACACGGAGTTTATTGAGGGCAGGGAGGGGTTCCTCTCACTAGGTGTCCTGCGATTTGCTACTTTGCTGCAGGGAAATATTGGATTGCAAAGCCGAGGGTGTGACCCACTGGAAAGTGCCTGTATACAGCTAAGGCATGTACCTTGTGTGGGCCAAGACAGCCGTTCACGCAGTACCAAGTACACATGTTCCTCACATGCTCAGGACATTTTACCAAATCACAGAATCCAATAAATAATTATCCACAGCCTGCAGCTACTGCTCCCTGGATCATTCTGAAGTCTGATTTAGGGCACGCCAAAGGGAACGTGGGTCCTGACACCATTAACCACTATGCCCATGCTCCAGTTGACATGCTTCCCTTCTTGGTTTAATCTGAAATTATCCTTCCCGATTAAGGCAAAGGGCTTTTTAAAGCAGGCAGGCGGGGCGGGGGGGGAGCAGGCTCCCCGCTGAGCAGAGAGCCTGAGGCAGGGCTCGATCCCAGGACCCTGAGATCATGACACGAGCCGAAGGCAGAGGCTTAACCCACTGAGCCACCCAGGTGCCCCCAAAACATTTTTTTTACACATTACTACCCATTAGTTCTGGGTAGTTTATTATTTTCCTGCATTGGAGTAGGACCTGGAGGGTAAGGTAAGCAGCAAGGCAGGGAGAAGTGGGGGCGCTGGGCTGGACTGGGGATGTGGAGTGGGATAGGAAGGGAGGAGGGGAGTGCTCTGAGTTCTGACCTCCCATGAGCTAGAGACACCCGCTGAGAAGGCAAACATGTTCCATCTAGAGGGGAAAGGGGAGGCCACTGAAATTGTAAATGACATCAAACTATCCAATATTCATTGACACGTATTTATTGATTATCTGTTATATTCCAGGCACTGTTCTAGGCCCTGGGGAATAACAGTAAGTCAAGGAGTGAAAAAATCTCTGCTCCACTTGAGCTTCTATCCTGGTGAGGAAGGACCTGCCGTGGGTGACACAGGTAAAGCACATATTCAGAGTTGACAGAGGAACATCAGAGAGGGGGAACACAGAGGCCAGGGTGGGGAGGATGAGGAGTGTGTAGCTGAATTGGGTGGTTGGGGATGAACCTATTGATGTGGTGAACTTTGAGCCCAGTGTCCAGGGCTGTGCAGGAGTGAGCCATGAGTCCATCAGTGAGAAGAAAGGGTACAAAGGGTCCACGACAGAAACTGAATCCCGTGTGTTACGAAAATCCTGAGTGAGAAATGTTGTTTGGTGGTTCCTGCGGACATAGTGTTTGATTAATGGGGATAAATAATTAGTTAATTAGTATATAAGCCTACAGTTTAAACATTTGGCCTATAATTACCAGAGAAGAAATCGATATTTGAATCTTGGACTATGGTTTAAGTAGGAAATTATGTTTTAAAGTGACCTCTTCATTAGGAAAAGCTTTAACTTATTAATTAATAATTTACGGACGATTAACAATTTAATAATTTACCCAGAAACTCTTGCATAATGCATTGATCAAACCTGATTCTTTCATATTTTAGAGGTGTCCTGGTTCATGCCTTGGGATCGCACAGGGCAAAAGTATCAGGGCACAGTGGGCGTTTCAGGGTAGTTCAACACATGTCCTCGCACCACCGAGGGGCAAGGGAGTTTTCTGAGGCCCCCTTTACAAGACACTTTCCACTCTCATGACCTAAGCCCCTCCCAAAGTCCCCACCGCCAATCACCATCACACTGGGGGTTGAATTTCAACAGATGAATTTTAGGGGCGTTCACTTTGCGCTGGGAACTGCAATGGGGAGTTGGGGATACGACAGGAAGCAAAGCAAACATGATGCCTGCTTTCACAGGGCTTCCACCTCTAGGAAAATATAGGTGATAAACAAGTCAGTCAATAAAGAATAAAACATAAAAGATCTATGAAGCAAACCAACAGGGCATAGTGGCAGCATAACCACAGGCAGTCAGTCTAGCCCCAGAGAATCAAGGAGAGCCTCTCAGAGGAGGTGACGGTGAAGCAGAGATCTGTAGCAGGAGCCACTCAGGGAAGCCGCTGGGAGAGAACACCCCCAGTGGAGGGAACAGTGCGCACATCAGGGCAGCTGTGTCCACCCGGGGCCAACGTGACCAGGGCAGGGGCGAGTCTGGGAGGAGCAACATCAACTCTTTCATGAGACTCCAGACCAGTGGTGCTCCTTTTCTACAGCGATCACACAGATGCAAACTTACCTTGCAGGAGCCAAGAAGGAGGTTTGCCTTTCTCTTAGGAAGAAGAGATACCATTTATTTTTAAAGTCACGTTAATTGGGATGTAATGTATACAATGCAATGCATGCGTTTTGTATACATTCTTATGAGTTTTGGCAAGTACATAGGGTCGTGAAGCCACCGCTGTGCTCATAATACGGAATGGTTCCATCACCCAGAAAAATTCTCTTTGTAATCACTCCCTTTTCCACCTGCCAGCTCCTGGAAACCACAGTTGTGTTTTCTGTCCCTATAGTTTCTGTCTAACTGAAATCACACATCACATCACGCTTTCTGCATCTGGCTTCTTTACTTAACAGATTGCATTTGAGGCTCAGCTAGGTCGTTGTGTGGTTCCTTTTCCTTGTTGACTAATATTCTGTAGTGTGGATGTACCACAGTTTGTACCATTCCCTAACTGAACGTGCTTGTGCTGTTTCTGTGTTCTGCCAATGAATAAAACCAGTGCTGATATCTACATCCAGTCTTTGTTTATGTGTGCAAACATACATTTTTATTTCTCTAGGCTAAATACTTAGGAGGGGCATCGCTGGGTCATATGACAGTATTTGGTTAGCTTTATAAGAAAGTGTCAAACTGTTTTCCAAACTGTCATTTCCAGTCTGTGTCATTTCCAGTCTCAAGATCAGCATACAAAAGTTGCAGTTAGCGCTGGAGCAAGTCAAGTTAGCACAAAAATTTTTTTGTTTGTTTTTTAAATTTTATTTATTTATTTGATGAGAGAGAGAGAGTGAGAGAGAGAGAGCACAAGTGAGGAGAGTGGCAGGCAGTGGGAGAGGGAGAAGCAGGTTCCCTGCTGAGCAGGGAGCCTGATACCGGGCTCAGTCCCAGGACCCTGGGAACATGACCTGACCTGAAGGCAGTGATTTAACCGACTGAGCCACCCAGGTGCCCTCATTTGTTTTGTTTTAAAGGTAACTAAGACACCCTTTCTTTTTTGTCTCTCCTACTGAATTCGTAGAGTTCACTTCTAGATTGGATTCTGCGTTGTTTGGATATGGGTAGAGAATGTCACGTTGACATACTGTTGAATAACAGTAGAAGAAATTGTAACAGGATCACAGACTGAGAGCAAATGGTAGGAGC
>ML110455.1:0-87537 GCA_003697995.1 Taxidea taxus jeffersonii
GCTCACCCTGGGGTCCTTTGCGTCCCACACAGAGATGGACAATCTCGTGGGGGTCATACACGATGTGGGAGGCAATCCTTATTCTTCATTCCCTCTTATTTGGGTTGGAAATAGACTTGTTCTTCTGAATTCTTTTGTTCTCATCCGAAAAAAGGACAGATGTGGAAGGCCTGGCAAGTGTCTGTGATCAGGGTAAAAACATCTGCTTCCAACACAAACTAAACACATCAGCAGGAGCCAAGAACGTCCACTGCCCTCGCTACTGTTTGCCTTCTTTTATTAATAACTGGGGAGGATTGCAGGCAAGCAGTTCTGGCAAGAATGAAAGGAAATGATCCAGGGGGAAAAAAAAATCTAACCCATAAATAAGTTAAAGTCACCGGTGGAAGGCGTTTGATCTTTTTTTTTTTTTTTTTTTAAATGAAATATGGGAACTTCCCTTCAGAACCCTACAGATGGAGGGAGAAGCCAAGGGATCTGTGTTTCTGGGGGCTACAGGGGGCGGGGGGCACAGACATGTCACTTTCAAACCATGGCCTCCATCGGCCTGTTGGTGCTGGGAAGTCTAGCTTTGCTCCGAGGAAGACAAGAGCACGGAGTGGAAGAAAGATCGTGAGCTTTAGAATCACATAAAACTGAGTTTCAACCTAGTTTCAGCCTAGTTGTGTGATCTTAGCAAGTTCCTCGGGCAAGTTCCTCCTGTTGGTTTTGTGTCACCTGGGGGAAATAATGCCTGCCTCACAGATGTTTGTGGAAACGGAATCCGATGGTGTGACTCTATTAATCAGGGTAAGTATTCACTAACTGCTGCCAACAGATGAACCTCGAACATTCAGTGGCATGGTACAACCCAAATCGTCAGCTCCGACGCTGGTACGGGAGAGGGGGGGCTCCCTGTTATCCTCCAATCCAAGTAGGAGGACCACGTATATAAGGATTGCCTGGGGCCATGTTGGTTTACAATTGCGATCCCACCTAACTGATCATTGGCCCCTCTCCTTCATTCTCAAAAGTGTCTTAGTTTGGGTGATAAATTATGTGAGCTCTCAAGACTCAGGGAGCCTGACTCCCTCCAACCCTTGAGGCTACCGTCTCTACATGTGACATCCAAGGTCATCCCAGCACAATGGGCCGTTTAAGTTCCACAGCCCAGAAGTGACTCCTGTCACCATTCTGCCCCCATTTGTTGGCTAGACTGGTCTCATGGCCTCATTTCCCAGCCCAGGTGTCCTGCCAGGTGCCCAGGAAGGAGAGGTGGGCCAGATACGGGTGCCCTGGACTGAAATGAGCATTGCAAGATATCTTTCACCCCCATTCTGTTCTTCCCACCCTTCCTCGGCGGGGGAGGGAATGTGGTAATGTAGACACGTCAGACCACAAATCATCAAGTATTCTGGGAAATACACATTTTTAGGGTAAAATGAAATCTAGCCCTTTACTATTTCCAAATGCCTTTCACATGTGACCTCGCTTGAGCTTCCCAACAGCCCCAGGGGGCAGATGGTGGATTTTCATTTACAAGAGAGAAGACTGGCCTTCAGAGGCACACACCCCTTTCCCAAGGCATGGATGATGGAGGCAGGCCTGGAACTCCAGTCTCCCACTCTCCTCACTACTTTATCCTGGATCGCTCAGCCCCTCGCTGGATTTCCTGTGGGGCCGACACGGGGGTTGGCTGGGCTAGAGGGGCGAAGGCTGCTCATCTAGGATCGCAGAGTAAAAGAGGTGTGAGACTCTGCAGCAGGCATTTTACCCGACCTTCTCCTCCTCGCTGTGCTTGGGGAAGCTGAGACCCAAAACGGGGAAGTGAGTTGCCTAAGAGCACAGCAAGCTTGAAGCTAGTCGGCTGGCTTTCCTGGTTCCTACTGTTGTGTTTCTCCTGGGGCTCTGTTGCCAAGTCAGAGGGGAGAAAACGAGGGAGAGACCGTTTTCTTGGTCATTCGGAAAAGGAGAGAAGCTAAGTGACGCAGACACATGGAACAAGGGAGCATGTGACCTCCGCCACGTCAGCCGCAAGCGAGGTGACCCTCTGATGCTGAACGATGGCCAGTCTCAGTCAGCCTGCCCTCCTGATCACCGGATCGGCCGGAGTCACCACCCACCCAAACTCCCACCCACACTCTGGGACTACGTGAGAAAGGAACGAACCTCTGGTTCTTAAAGCCGAAACTCCCGGGAGCAGTTTACTGTGACAGTGTAGATGGCTCTAACATAGCCTTGAAGGCCAGATAAGCCTCCCGGAGGAGGAGAGGGCAAGAAATCTTTCTGGTTGAAAGGAACTTGATGTGTAAACATGTAGGGAGATATCCATCCATCCATCCTTCTTCCAACAGGTACCTACTGAGCCCGAGTGTGGGTCCTCAGACGCTGCGCTGGGTCCTGGGCAGGTGAATGTGAGTGAGGAGGTCCTGTCCTCAGGAAGCTCCCCATTCTGTGGGGCTAATCGCTGATTGGGATACAAGTACCCACAGAGGGAAGGCACGAATAGGCGTGGACAGAAATAAAGAGGACTTATTTTGTAAAGAAGGTGATCGTTCGTAATTGTCCAGAGCAAGGATTGGGCTTCGTGATAATGAGAGACGATGCTGTGTAGGAAGACACAGCAAAGCGGATTCTGCAGGTCCTTGACTGTAGAGAGTGAGTACTCGGTCCTATAGGCAGTGGAAGCCATGGAAGAACGTGGAGCAGGAGAGCGACATGATGGGTGAGTGTCTCAACGTGTCTCTCTAGCAGCTGCCAGGAGGATGAGGTTGGAGACTGGCCTGGAACCAGTGCTCTTTGTGGACCCCCCTCTTGGCACAGTGGTCTGGTGACCGTCATCTCTCACCTCCAGCTTTGCCCCAAGAGGTCGGGTGACTGCTCCTGCTGAAGGCCGTCGGAGTTTGCCATGCCCCCAGAGAGTCCGTGCGTGGTTTGGTCACCGGTCACCTGCCAACCCTAGCCTTTGCCACTCTTCTCTTAACCTCTGTTGTACCAACAAACGCGATGCTCTTCCAAACAGCTCGTTCTTGCTCTCTTCTGGGCCCACAAACATGGAGTTTCCTGTTTCTCCTCACTTCCTATCCCCAGCCCTCCCAATGCCACTCCTCCTGAAAATCTTAATCTAGGGTCCCTTCTATTTGCAAAGTGTTTCTGTCCCCCGGGGCCAGGGGAGCTGCTCCCACCCTGGGTTTCCCCTGCAGCCTGCGCTGTTTCGGTGCTTGCCTCCTGAGAGCCTGTGCTCCCACCAGATCATGGCAACGGGAAGATGCACCCGGAAAAGCAGGCCTCTCTTGGTGACAGTTCCCCCCGAGCGACGGGTGCGATCTACAGCACATTTACATGGGTCTTTACTGAGTGCATGACCGCAGGCAGGAGACCCCCTCACGGTTACCTAGGCACGCGGAGCAGAGGACGCATGGACCAGTGTTGGGCTAAGGGGATGGAGAGAAGAGCAGGGGTCACAGGCCTTGCTGAAGACCTTGACCAGTGTGTGGGTGGGATCTAGCTATCCTTCAGCTTTCCCTACCACTCCCACCAGGAGTGGCCCAGGAGGCCTGGCTTCCGGGAGTGTGTCCTGATGGGAGGAAACCATAAGGTCGTGTGACAGATTATAAAATCATTCCTCCTTACACACATGTCCGGGACAATATCACCACCTAGTCTTCTTTCATCATGTCTCTAAGCTCCTCTCCTACTGGACTAAAGTGTCCTTGAGGGAAGGACTAGAGGGTATCGAGGTCTCCAAGCCAAGCTGTCTGCAGAGCGTGGTACCCAGTGGATTCCCTGGAAAAGCTGACCTCATTCATCCGAGTTTGGCTGAGATTCAGTTCCTGGCTTTAAAGAGCTCACAGCGAGTTTCAGGGGTGCTGTGGACACGAATGGCTCTTCAGAGCGGGGCTGGCGGTAGATATCTAAGGCGTTGGGATTGCTGGCAAGCATGACGGAGTGCTCTTCGGTTCGATTTGGGGGAGCGCGGAGGGCTGCCTGGAAGGAGCAAGTACGCCTCCTGTCTCGAGGTGTGTATCTAGCGTCAGTGAGCAGGTGCTCATGCCGGGGGGGGCTGACTCCCTAACAAACTGCCACCAATTCTCAGTGACTTAACCGATAAAGGTTCATGTCTTGCTTCCATCCAAGGACAGCACAGGCTGGCAGGGATCCACATGATCATTCAGAGACCCAGGCTCTTTCCATGTAGAGCTGGGTTTCTCAACCGTGGCTCACCGACCCTGTGGACCCCCGGGATTCTCCTCTGTAGGAGGCTGTCCTGTGCTCTGTGGGACACTTGGCAGCATTCCTGGCTGCTCCCCAGTAGATCCAGCAGGGCACCCACACTCATGGTTATGACAGTGTCCCCTGGGTGGCAAATCATCCCCACCTGAGAATCGCTCATGTAGGGGCTCGACCCTCCTCTAGAGTCTGGAGTGTTCCCTTGGATCCCCCACGTCCACCTAGCAGAGGAGGAAAGGGTAAGCCCACTGAAGGCCAGGACTGGAGGGGATGTGTAACATGACTCCTCACATTCTGTTGGACAGCTTGATTCACGTGAGTACGACTAATTGCAAGGGAGTCTGGGAAAGGTAGCGTAACTGAGTCTGGGAGGAAAGGGAAGTAGTTTGGGGATAAATGAGCTAATCCCTTCCACTCTTGGAGTTCATGTATTTTATTTTCATCCTTGAGGGTAAGAAAATGCGAAAATGTTTTTTCCCAAATCACCAGTGGGGGCTCAGTAAGGTTCTCAACCCATCCAACCAAACCTTCTAGAAGGTCATGGCTTATCTGGGAAGCCATGAAAACAGTCTCCTCTCGCATCTCACACCATCCTCCTATCTTGGATGACCGACGCGAACTTAGTGACACCCAGGATTCTTGGCGCCCTGCAGCCGCTGCGTGGATTTTGTGTCTACTGTGTGACTGTGGCATCTTGGAGGGCTGCTGGACCCAGAGATGTCAGTCCCTGCCCTGGAGGAAGGTGTTTCCCAGCTGTAGCCTGAGCCTTGCTCACATAACAATGGCACTGAAGAGTAGATATGTACAAATGTCAAAACTAATTCAACAAGAGCCACGGGGGTGAGAATCTACATGGAAATGGGGACATCGAATGGGGTTCCAGGTAGTGTGAAGAAAACTGTGAGGCGCTGGGTGAGCCTGGTACTCATGGGAAGCAGAAGGGCTTTCAGAAAGTACCTGAGAGAGGATGGGGAAGACCAGCGTTGTGTGGATAACTTGAGGTCATAATGGAATGTCAACACCAAGACTTCATTTTGTGTTTTGCCACTAGTGAGTGAGTGCCCTTGACTCTGTGGATGGTCTGAACTCCCACTACTGAGAGAATTTCCCTCGAGGAAAGTGGCCATTTGAACCCCGCCAAGAGGCCCTTTCTCCAACAGTGTGCGAACTCCTGGAACCCCTCCACACAAATGTTTCATGTGGTGTGGCCGAGAATTAATTAGAAAAGAAAAAAAATCTCTCAAGTCAAAACACATATCTCACAAGCTATTAGCATTAAGATTAGCATTAAAGAAAGTTGGAAACTATAACATTTTAAGCACAATTTATAAGTCTAATTTCCTGTGTGTCACTCTCAGATAATAAATGCTTTTCCTTCGAGCTGAAAAGTCTTGGTGGAGAGTGGGGTTGGGGGGTGGGGAGAAAAGAAAACGTTAATTTAAGGCCTATTAGTTTATTTTTAGTCGCCCAAGATCTGAGGGACTGAGAACATTTCCCTTTTCTGATAGAACATGCCTTCCTGTGTAGCAAGGAAGTCCCCTGACCTCAGGCCTCCTCGAGGTGCTACTGATTTTTTACAGAATTCCTCAGGCAGGGCCTTTGGAAGAGGCTAAGCCAGGCCTGCGAGGGGAGGGTGATCTGAGGTCCTGAGGGACAAGGTTAATTGCTTGGAGCCTTGGAGAATGGCGTGGAGAGTGGAGGGGATGCCGGGTGACCGGGAGGCCCGCTTCCTGTATTGCTCTAGAAGAAGTTCGTCGCCCACGGCTTCCATAATAAGACATTCCTGCTAATTTGCCAGGAGCTGAAAGGGATTTCTGTTTTTAGCTTTGGGTCTGTGGCAACTGTTTTGTTTTAAATGAAAATTAAATGGGGACATGGAGCTGGGGTTGGGGGATGGGAGGCAGAGCCATAATTGAAGTGCATTACTGGTAATTACCTCGTTCTTTCTTTCACTCATCATGTTGACAGAGAAATCTATTACCCAGCAGCTCCGTTTCCACAAATTGCCCTTCCCCGAGGACTTGGGGAGGGGTGGGCCATGGCGGTGCTGGAGGAAATCACTGCTTTGTTCACGAAAGTGGGCCTCCAGCCATCCTCAGAACACGGGTCCGGCTGTCTCTCACCCAGAGGGAGGGGAAGTGGGAGGGGACCCCGGGAGAGGAGGAGGGAGTCACCTGGCGAGAAGGGTCTTGTCCCAACTAGGCCTTATCAGGCAGATGCATTTGGAATGCGTGTAAACCGATGGAGATAAAGCCTCATGACTGTGTCAGAAGGAGAGAGGAAGTTGGAGGGAACCATTGACTGAAGCACCGGCCCTCTTTGGAAAGCTCTCGTCTATTTGGTCAACCAACTAGAGCTCTTCACGTCGGAGATGAGCCCGGCTGAGCCTTCTCTGTCACGGTGACCGCCAGGGGCCCTGCCTTGCCTCCTCCCTCCCTTGCTCACATTTCCCTCTCCTGGTGTGGACTGCCCTGTCCTCGCACTCTCGCCTTCCTTCTCCACCTCCAGCCCATTGTCCTACTCTTTCCTCTTGTCTTTGAGCCCCGAAGTCCGTGTGGCTTCACTTCCTGGAGGGCCAGTTTCCCCTCAAACTCCACTCTGCCAACAGACCAGGTTGGAAGAATTGGGAAGAGCGTTGGCACTGCCCTTCCCGATCCTCTCTTAGACTGAAGTCTCCAGCATGTACTAGCCCTTTGGAAGCCTACCAGGTGGTGGGAAGGAAAAATGAGCAGAGGCTAAGGATCTGGGTAGAGTTTCTGCCTTCAGCCCTCTCCCACCTTTGTCCTCAGCACTGGTTCCTTCAACGACGTATACCGAGCTCCCAGTGTTAGTGGGGACTCAGGGACGGAGCAAGACACTCACCAGGCCCTTGAGAAGCTCATGGTTGGCCTGGGGGCTGAGGTGGGGGCACGGGAAGGCCTTTCATTACATTCTGAGCCTAAGGCAGAAGGTCGCCAAGGCTAAGGGGCCAGGAGGCCTAGTTTCTGCCCCCTCTGCCCTGTGTTTCAATCCATGAACAACAATCCAACATCCACAATAGTTTGAAAAGCAACAGAAATCACAACTTCAGCATCTAGAGGGAATAGCCAAGGAAGACCGCACTTCCAACACAGGGCAAGCTTCTGAAAATCCTTTTTTAATAAAGTGATTTCAACCTCTTCCTAAAACCAGCTTTCCGTTCTCTTTGCTTTCACGAGTCTCCCCCTCTCAGCCAGTATAAATCTTGCTCGCCACCTTGGTTCTTCCAAGTTTTCAGCCTGGCGCCCCTCTGCTTCCTTGTTCCATGTGATGCCCTGACAGAGGCTGCCTCTTCACGGTGAAGGGAAGATCTTGGCTTTGAGTCATTTCTTTGCCCGTCTACAGCTGCTGTGGGCATATTAGCCCATTCCCCAGCCCACGAAGTTCTTGAACTTGAGAGGCAGGTTGCAGGTGTCCGACACAAGAAAGTGGCTCCACACCGAAGCCCGGCTTGACTACGCCTTGGGGGAGGGTATGAATGAGGAGAGCTGCCAGGTGCTAGTGGGGAGGGCCCACACTGCTGTCTTCCTGCTTCAGACCTGGCACAGAGCAGGAGCAAAGCGGGGGGAAATGTCTGCCGATGGGACTGATCTGAGAATTACTTACCAAAAAGTTGGAGAAGTTTTAGCATGTAAAGAGCTCTAAGGGTCTGTATCAGATTCTGCGCAAATAACACCGGAGTCAGAGAGGACAGGCCTGGGGGTGGGTGGGTGAAGGGGTTCAGATGTACTTTACAGGGAAATGACTTCTCCTGACTTACCTCTTTTCAGGTCCTATATAGCCAGGGAGAGTCCCAGTCTGTCTGGATGTCCTCAGCTTACTTGGTTAAGATCCTCTTGAGAAGCAGGTTGTACCCTCAAACTGGAATTATGTGACTTGTCTGAAGCCACCTTAAAACAACAAAGTCAAAGTGACCACTTGCTGAGCACCTCCCATGAACCAGGCCCCTGCATTCTTTACCTAATCCTCAACAATACTATGGTGGGTAATGTTATCCTGATGTTATGTTATGTTATGTTATGTTATGTTATGTTATGTTATGTTATGATTTTTAAAAGATTTTATTTATTCATTTGAGAGAGATATTGAACACAAGCCATGGGGAGGGGCGGAGGGAGAGAGAAAAGCAGATCCCTGCTGAGCAGGGATTCCAAACTGGGCCTTGATCCCAGAACCTGGAGATGATGACCTGAGCTGAAGGCAGACGCTTAACCACCTGAGCCACTCAGGGGTCCCCTGTTATTGTTATTTTAAAGATAAAGAAACTGAGGTTCAGAGAGAGTAAGTAGAATTGCCCAAGATCACATAACTTGTTACAGATCCAGATTTTGAATTCTTTTTTAAAAGATTTTATTTATTTGAGAGAGAGAGAGAGCAACAGAGATGGGGGGAGAGCAAGAGCCAGGAGGAGAGGGAGGAGAAGCAGGCTCCCCACTGAGTAGGGAGGCCATCTCAAGGCCCGATCCTGGGACCCTGGGATCACGACCTGAGCCGGAGGCAGACTCGTCCGTCGACTGAGCCACCCAGGTACCTGACAGATCCAGATTTTGAACTCAGAACTCAGATCTTTCTGACTCCCAAACCGAGGCTTTTCCTGCCGGCCTTGCTACCTCTCCAAGAAGAATGACAGTCCCCTCTGTCATCATCCTAAAGAAGAAGGCGGAAGAGGAGCCAGGTGGCCTTTTTGGATACTTTCTTCTGTCATGGCTATTCCATCAGTCTTGAAGTCTTCACATGGCATCCTTGCATAAGGCTCCCCAACAGCTGAGACGGGGGCTGGTCCAAATCTGTTTCAGACCCTTATGCTAGAAGCCTGCCTCTGGCCATTCAGGAGAGAAGAAGGACAAAGGACTCCACCAGAATGTCGTTCCGTCTCAGACTCATGCTAGCCCGCCTCAGGACCAGGAAAAGGAGACTGCCCTGCCAAGCTCTTACCACTCAGAGGCTCCCGGTGGGCACTGAAGAGTCAACCCCACATTTTTATCTTGACAGATCACTGTGCACATTTTAAATGAATGGAATCTACCTGAGTCAGCTGAATTTAGTTCAACATTCATGGACCACTCTTCCGGGCCAGGGGCTAGGCTGGAAGAGCTGGACATTGAGAAAGAAACAGGGCGCAGCCCTTGCCCTCGGGAAGATGGACTGTGCAAGCCAGCTTGGAAAGCACTTTTAGAGAAGCAAGAAAAGGGGTGTGGGGACCAGGGGAGGCACAGCAGACCCAGTGCAGTGGAGAGGAGGGCAGGGAAGAAATGCTTCTTGGAAAGCATGTGAAAGAGTCCAGTGACATCTAAAAGGCTCCTGATCTGAGAAGTGAAGTGGGAATGCACAGATAGTATGGACCTACTCTGTTTGCTAAGAGCCAAAGACGTAAAGGAAGGAGTGGGGTTTTGGTTTGTTTTGATTTTTGTTTGCATCTTTTTTAAAATCCTGAAAAATGTCCATCTATAGATGAATGGATAAAGAAGATGTCACACACACACACATACACACACACACACACACACACACACACACAGAGGAATATTACTCGGTCATGAAAAGAATGAAATCTTGCCATTTGCAATGACACGGATGGAGCTAGAGAGTATTTTGCTCAGTGAAGTGAGTCAGTCAGAGGAAGACAAACACCATAGGATCTCACTCGTATGTGAAACGTAAGAAACAAAACAAAGAAAGGAAAAAGAGACTAAAAAACTAGAATCTTAAATACAGAGAACAAACTGGTGGTTGCCAGAGGGGAGGGGGTTGGGGGATAGATGAGAAAGATGAAGGGGACTACGGGTTCATTTATTGTGCGGAGCACTGAATTATGTGGAAAATGGTTGAATCGCTATTGTACGCCTTAAATTGATATAACACTGTATAGTGGTTATACTTCAATAATAATAATGACTAAGAAAACCCGGGGAAGAGTTCCCCTCTTTACTACCCAGGGTCCTACACTCAGAGTCATGGAAGTTGCAAGGCACAGGTGACGGTGCCCTGGGGATGATGGGAAGGGTGCCCCCTGGATTTGTGCTGGGCACAGCCTGTGCAACTGTACAGGACAGAACCTTCTCCAGTGGGTAATTCTGATGTTGTGCAGACACAGAGCCTGCTGAGAAGATAGACAGTTCTCCCAAATCCCAATCTTTTCTTTGGTTGTAGGTGCTAACATAAGAAAAAAGGAGAAAAGAAAAGGAGTAGAGGATGACGAGAATTTCCTTTAATCCACCGTTTCCCCAAAGCACTGTTAACACTGTGCAAGCCTCCATTTTAATTGAGCAGACATTTATGAGGTGCTCACTATGTGCTAGCAACTGTGTCGTATGTCTTATATATATTACCTAATTTAAATCTTCAGAACAATCCTGTGGTAGGTAATGTTATCTCCATTTGTGCAGAGAGCAAGCAGGAGACCTGACAGGTCACAGAGCGTGTGTCTTTTCCTCTAACCCACACTGGCTTCCAGACAGATAGGATTGGTTGCTAGTGTGTCTTTTCATTGAATTTCTGCGATGCTCTCCAGGTTCTACAAGGTTCCAGGAATCATCTTCCTTCTTCCTTCTGTCCGAATCCTTCTTCTGAGCTGACTGTCACTGCTGTCACTGCGGCCATCAGTCCGGTTGTGCCTCCCTCCGGGAGCTGGAGGGACCTCACAGAGAAGGGGGCTGGGGTCACCTCCAAGCTCTCCCTTGGCACGGAGCTCTCTGAAGGCCTGGGGCAGGGTGGGTGTGGTCTGCGCTGAACTCGCTGACCACCCAGTTACCCCCCGGGTACAGACATCACCGCAGGGAACTGAATTTCCTGAAGGGTCACAAGCCGTCAAGCGGGTCCAAGTGCCTGTTTATGCAGAGGTAGAGGCCATGTTCATAATCTGCCACGGGTGGGAGAGAACCGAGAGTCAAGTCACCCACTTCAATTCTTCATGGGACTGATGGAGAAACGTGGACCCACACGGAGCCCGGGGTCTGTCCGGAAACACACAGCAAGGGCACAGGTCTCCGAGTTCCCGCTCCCGGGTTTCCTCGCCGGGCAGCCCTCACTGCCCCCCACCAGGACAGGACTCTGTTCACCAGGAAGAGTGGAAAGGCCCCTCCAGGATGGAAGATCTCTTGACTGTCTCCACTTGGGCTTATTTGTTAGAAATTCACGGACACAGATTTCAATTTTCCCAAAAGGAATGCTTAAAACGCAAGCATCCTTTGTTCCGCTTGATCCGGGAAGAATAATTTTAGGGATTTCAAGATCTCACTTAACCAGCTTTACATCTTGATGAAATGCTGATTTTCATATTGTTCTGAAACTGCACAGTTGCAGAAGCCAATGCCAAGTGCAAGCAGGATATTTCAAAGGACTGAGTTTACAGTGTACGTCCATGGTGACAAGTCTGAGGGCGGACGCAGGGAGACCCACGGCACTGGGGCTTCTCGGTCTGCACCGAGAGGTGGCAGGGGGAGGCGAGAGGTGCTGCGAGCGTGGGCAGGGGCCTGGCTCAGCCCCGGCTGGCCGAGGGGTCTCCAAGGACAGGTCAGCCCACTCAGCAGCTTCATGCATGACATGGACCTGCTTTATGGGATCATGTGCATCTGGGTCATCACAACTTCGATCGGCACCTGGAGCGGGGCCTGGCACTGAATAAACAAACCCGTTTTGAGTGAACCAATTGGCAGTGGCTGTCCCAGGCCCTGTGTTGAGAAGACTAGGGAGGCTTCTTCCTGGTGTAGCTGGACAGTGTACGGTGATGAATGAGCAGTGTCAGCCACGGGCAGGGTGGGGGTGGGGCACGGGCCGTGGTCCTGACCCTGGACCAGATGAGCTCTTAGCTCCTAGGAGGTCCATGGTTAACGACATCAGAATCACCCGCTGGAGAAGGTCTGCCCCATTCGGTTGCATAGGCTGTGCCCTGCGCAAATCCAGGGGGCGCCCTTCCCATTGTCCGCAGGGAGCTGTGTGGCACAGTGTTGCTGGCTGGGAGGCAGCAATGCGCCACCAACGGAGCATTGGCTTGGTAATCTGGAGACTTGGCTTCTAGCTCGCCTGGGTCAGGGTCCACCGCCAACTCCCCGCAGGGCCATATTCATGTCCCTCCCTCTCTGGGCATTAGCTCCCCCTTTGTGTCCAAAAGCACTGGCTCCTACGGGCTCTCCTTGGGCCCTGTTCCAAGTTCTTGGATGTTAAGGGGGTTCTGTTTGCTTTGCCACATGGCCAGGCCTCCAATTTGGGCAAGTGGAACTTTTGTCTGGGCAGCTACAAAGCAGGCTGACCCTTCCGACCCAGAGGAGGGTGGAGGTGTGTGTGGTGAGCTTCTGGCCGAAGGCGATGCCACCTCTGAGACCCTAGGGCTCCAGACCAGACTCCTTGCCACCTTTCTCAGGTGGCCGTGACTTTTGGATCCTAGCGTAGGGTGGGCCTCAGTCTGTCCTGGCTCAGGAGATGAGTCTAGCCCCTCCTTTGTTCCCTTGCACCTCCCGGGGTCACAGCAGTCTGCTGCCCACACCCGCCGGGGCCCTCCGTCTGAGCCTCTGTGCAGCCCATTCCTTCTGCCTGGAGTATCTTCCCCTTCCCTCACACTTACCCTGCAGAATGCCCCCCCTTGAGCAAAAGCATCTCAGCGAGGCACACCGACCTCCCTCCCTCCCAGAGAGAATTGCTCCTGCGGAGCAATTTTCCTACGGAGCCCGTGATGCACTCTGGGCGTTGTCTGTCCCTGCAGGGCCTGGGAGCTTCTTTGGGGGCCGGCAGGTGTCTGCACAAACGAGGAAGTGGCCACTTCTACCGAGCACTCAGCACGCGCCTGGCCCGTGGCTAAGCTCTCCGTGGGGAGGACTTCCTGAGACTGTGATTGAACTTGACTCCATTTTGGAGAGGAGGAAACTAAGGCCCAAGGTCATGGCAAGGAAGTGGCAAGGTGGATTTCAAGCTGCCTGGCTGTCCTCTCCTCGGCCTTTCCTTGCTCCCTCCCAGGGGCAGGGCACCGGGCAGGGGGGCCTGGAGGAGCAGTTCTTGAGTGTCCTGGGGGTGGAGAGGGGCAGACCGAAGCAGGGCCGGTGAGGGGAGCGGTTTGCTGAGTGAGGCACACCCAGCTGTGGTGCATTGAAGTCAGTTCCTTCCAGGGAGGGTTTCTTTCCTGTATTCCCTTCCCTCTTTCCTTCCGTCCTTTCTTCCCTCCATTCTTTCCTCCCTCCCTCCCTTCCTTCCTTCCCTCCTTCCTTCCTCTTCCTCTCTTCCTCCTCCTCCTCCTTCTTTTGTGTGTGGCAAGTGCTAAAACTAGTTTTCCAGCTCTGTTAATGAATGCCAGAGTGATTATGTTGATACCCCCATCGGTTAGGCAGAAAATCAGGTAACCAGACTATTTACTTTATGTAATAGATGTGTGGGCTTCTCATTCACTCTCTGAAAGAACATTCCTGAAAGGGTCATTTTTTATTTCCTGAGATGCCTTTTTTCCTAATTGCTTGAAGGTTTGAAAATTGCTCCCTTTCCCCCATTTTAACTCTGTGCAAATGCATTTCCTCGTGTCACATTTCCCTGACACCTCCGGTCCTGGAGAAGCAGGGCCCCTCCTCCAGCCTCCCACGTGCCTTCTGTCTCACCAGGAAAACCTCGGAGAGATTCGAGATTTGAAACCAAGTTGGAAGAAATACAGCTCTTTTGGTTTTTCTCTTCTGTAAACAGATTTGACAAAACCAAGTGGGAAGAGCCCGAGCCCGCATCTGAGGAGAGCTGGCTTTTAATCTCAGACCTGCCTTGAATTTGCTGTGAGATGGGCGGGCACCTCCTCGCCGTGTTTCCTGGAGGGTAGGATGAGGGACGAAGACAATCTGTGGGTCTAAGAGGAGGAATGAGACCCTGAGAACGGAAGGCCCGGGAGCTCGATTTCACTTGATTCTGAGGAAATCTTTCTCTCCGAGCTCCCCACCCGCCTGGGCTGCCTAGTGGGAGATCATCCCGGCCCAGGCCAGGCAACCCTCATGGGACGGTCTGACCAGGGAGCCGAATCGTGGAGGGTTTGGCCCAGAGAGCTGAGGCGGGTAAATGCCCCGTTGCAGAAGAGCGGACTTTGCCGGGTGCCCCTCGCCGCGCGGACCACGTGCTCCCGCACCTGCCGGCAGGTGCTTCTCTGGCTCTCCCAGTTCTCCGCCCCGCCCCCGCCCCTCGCCTGCCCAGGCGATGCTACAGATGCGAGCCGAGCACACCCTCCTTTGGGATTTCATCTAACCCTGTTGCAAGGACAGAAAGTGGACACGGTGGTTTTTCCAAGAAGTGACTTCGTCTTCACAGAGACTGCAAAGAGGGCAAGAAAGGCAAACGGAGATTCTCCCGACTGCTGTCCCTTCTCATCCCTTTTGTGTATTGTGTGTGACCACCCTAAGGAAAGCCGCTCATCAGGTCTGCCTGGATGGGCGACCCTGAGCACATACTCAGTGCCTGAACTCTAGCTTTCGGCCACCCTCTGAGCCGGCTCAGCTGGTCTGTCCTTGAACTGCTTATTCCTTCCTCTCCTGGGGGAGCTCCCCGACTCCCTGGCAGGTCCTGTGCCCGAGCCCAGCCTCCTGCCAACCAGTGCGTGTGCACTGGACGTTTCATGAGTGTGAAATAAACTTCTGTTGTGTGAGCAACTGACATTTTAGGGCTATTGTTGCCGCAGCCAGCACTAATGCAACAGATCCCGCTCCATTAGGTCATTGCTCCTGTGTCTCTCTCGCTAGACTGGGAGCTCTCAGCGAGAAGGAGCCAAGTCCGGTCTGACTCTATATTCTTGTGGTGGGTGATCATTCCTATAACGTGTGTCAGTGGAATGAATGCCGGCTACTTAGAATTGTAACCAGGAAGAGAAGCTGAACGTGTTGTTTGACATTTTTCCCATCGAAAAGGGACTGGCAATCCCCGAGGGCTTCCTGGAAGAGGTAATTGGACATTAAAACAATGTTTTTCAATCAGATAAATAGCAGGGGAGGCACACCTCTGAAGCAGGGATCACGGTGGACATGTGGGAAGTTGAAACTGGGGGCAAATTGGGGTGTACGTGGAGCGGGAGATAGGATCTTTGCTGGGGGAGAGAAGAAGCTTTCCTTCCTGTATGGGAGGAAAAGGAAGCAATAGAAGAGAGTCTGACTGAGCACAGAGTGAGCGCAGGTGCTGGCCCATCCCTTGTTCTTTCCCCTCTAGAGGCTCACCTCCGGGAGGCTTCTAACAGGAACCTGGGGGCCGACTTCCGAGGGCAGGCAGCGGGGAGACCAGGTCTGTGCCAGCCTGATGCTGTGCTTCTTCCCTCATCACACCCACAAGACTGGGCCGGCCCTAGGCCAGTGCTGCCTCTGACTGACTGATGACCTTGGAACAGTTCTCCTCTGAGGCTCACCGTGCCCCTCTGAAAAATGACAGATTTGGCCCAGAAGACCTCTAAAGCCTTTGACTACATGGACACAGGATCCCTGCCTCCAGGGAAGGTCGTGCTCTTACATGGGAAAGAGAGAGGCCAAGAGGTCCAAAGGCCGTGGCCAGTTCTATACCAGGGAGGGCTGGGAAGCAGGAAGACCATGGCGTGGGGGCAGAGTCAGACCAGAAGAGCAGGAGAAGAGATCAAAGTGGACTGCAGCTCCGCATGGCCTTGGGAGTTGGAAGAAGCCCTTGGAGGAAAGAGCAAGACACAAGGAAGGGGGAATGGGCTGGGGGTCAGCGGTCCCAGCTGCGCCTGTCTAAGAACGCGGCCTCAGGGATCAGGTGTAACAGAGAATTCACTGCTTTTGTGTGGGTCTTTCTGTTGTACGGGATGCACACAGAAACATCTTTTCCAGAGTCAGCACACCGTGAATGCTTTCAACACTCCTCGTGTTTGAGGTAAATACATTTATCCCCCCACCCCCACCAGCTCTGCTACTTTGGTTGTGAGAGGAAGCCGAGAGTGGATGGTAATTTACTTACTTGTTAGGTCAGTGGGTCTTTATTGAGCACCTAGTATATTCTAAGTCCTACACTAGGGACCAGGCATACAGTAGCAGACATGTCGATCTTCATGAAGTTGGCACAGTGCGGGTCACCAGACTGTTAACGGTGGTTAAATACACAGATTCTGTAAGATAGGATTGTGTGTGAGGCACTAAACCAGAAAGATACTGAGACCATAGTCAGATCTAGGCGCTTCCTTCGGGTAGAATGCCCAGAGAAGGTCTCTCTCGCTGAAAAGGGCTGTCTGAGCTAGGACGTGCCTGGTGAGAAGCAACCAGCCGTGCAAGGGGCTGGGAGGAGGAAGCCCAGCTGGAGGGGGCTTTGTGAAAAGACCCAGAAGACCTCAGAGAAGACTGATGCCATCTGGTACCCAATGCCACTGAGCGTTTGCTCCTTACTCCCGGGGACAGAGGCACTGGGGGGACGAGACCCCCAAGGAAAGGCCAAGACCACGCCAACTCTCTGGTCCACAGGAAGTCACAACCTCTGATTCCGGCGTCTGTCCTCATCAGTCCTGATGTTTGACAACTATTTCCTTCCCACCCCAGGCCCAGGCTCCAAGTGCAGAAACCCCGGAGCACGCCAATGAAATTGATTTAGTGCCGGCGGTGCATTCTCTTCCCCAGCCTCGGGCAGGAGAGATTTACGGCTCCTGGAAGTGCCACCCCTCCCTGCTTCCTGTAAATCTCCCACCACATTTCAGGCGGCTGGAGCTATTTGGGTAACCTTTATCTGAACCAGAACTTCCTCGCTAGGAACTTCAGAGGGTACGTCCAGGAAGGACGGGAGAACCCCAGGGGCCGACTTGTTTTGGGGAGGATTCCAGGCCTGCTGAGGACAGCTGCTGTGCAGGCATCAAGAGAACAGACTTCTTCTTTGATGCCGTGACTGCCTTTGTGGGGATGGCACAAAACCCCAAAGGAGCATTTAGGGTTTATGGAGGGCGTGTGGATAGGCGGCATGTTATTAAGCCTGGATGTCGGGCCCCTGGAAATAAAAGGAATCAGGGGAATCGTCCAAGGCCAGATGCTCGGGGCTTGCAAGGGAGCTGTGCATTGTGGGAGAGACAGAACAGCTTTGAGTCTTACAGATGTGATGTTATATTATAGATCAACGAGTCCGCGGGCTATCTCCCTGCCCGGAATCCTGTCTCTGTGCAGCCAGGTCCCTGATCATTCCCAGATAGAGCCTCAGCACCTAGAACCACGCCGGGCTTATAGTGAGCGCTCAGGCAGTAACTGGTGGGTGAATAAGTAATTCCAGAATATATTCTGGTCCCCTCGCTGTGTGACCTTGGGTAAGTCACTGCCTCCCCAAGCCTCAGTTTCTTTCTCTGCACATGGGGAATAAGGACCGATCCTTCAAAATATGTGCTTATACACGTTCAGGAGATGTTAGCTCCCTTCTCTTTCCTCTGCTGCTCCTCTCTGAGGCCTGGGAACCAAGACAAAGCAGCATGGGTGCTGGTCCGCGCGGAGACCCCTGGTGTGGGGCACTTCCCATTTCAGAGGGCGCCCGCCCACCAGATAGTCCCTAGAATGTATATTTCTTTGTGATTCGGCGACCAGCTTTTGATTTTTGCAGTCGCCCCCCCTGCCCCCGCACAGAGACTCTGCAGAAGGGGGGGCGGTGAGGTCCCTGTCATCCCTGCACGTGGCTGAGGGGAGGGACAGCCACCTGGGATGGCCACCAACTGCAAGAAAGGGCTCTGCACCCTGCCTTGCAGCCTCCAGGTGGGAAGCCTTCGGGGACCGGCCCTTCCTTTGACCGAGGGAAGCCGGGCTCGGGCCCCCAGAGCACCCCTGCCCCCCGCCTTCCGAGTGCTGTCCCTTCTCCAATTGTTGTCTTCCCAGACCTCAGAGACAAGGTTTGCACCTTCCTGCTCTTCATTCCTAGGCTCCTTTCACAGAGTGAGGTGACACAGGAGGGGTGGGAGCTGGTGCAGCGTCCCCAACCCTCGGCTGCCCGTGGTGACATTTATCCTGAACAGGCTGGCCCGTGGCTGCAGTCTCTACCCAGAAGGAGCAAAAGGAGCCAGCTGGAATTGCTTCAGTAAACAGCCCAGCCAGAGCAGACCCCGGGCCTCATTAACCACAATTAGGATTTCTGCTCTGGCTTCGAAGGAACTCCGCTTGGGACCCAGGACTGTTTATTTGAATAAGACCACGGCTGGGGCTGCGAGCGGGGAGGGCCAGGGGTGGGGGTGGAGGTCAGGCGGCAGGCGTTGGATCTTTCTGTCATTCTGGACACTTTAATAATGGGAAAACCTTTGACCTGAGCCCTCCCAGATCCCTGGATTCCAGAACTCAAATGACCACGGGGAAGGCAGTTTTGAATCTCCCTCAAATTCCTAATTGAATGGGATAAGGCACCAAGCATGCCCGCGCATCGCAAGGGCTCAAGAGAGGTGAGGTCCCTCTTCGCAGCTTGGCCACACCGAAACCACAAAGCAAATGAACTACCAGAGCTCTTAGAGTATGTCTTATCTTTTAGGTTCTAAATACTGTATTTCTTCTGGCATTTCCAACTCCCCTCTTCCCCACCCCCCTCCCCTGAGATTCTGCTCAGCCTAATGTGTCCCTCTGATCCCGGGAGCCCCGTGGACTTCTATCATTCCGCAGGCCTGCAAGAGCTAACGTTTTCCTTGGGATTTCGTCGCTCGCAAGATCTTTCTTGCGCATAGCTTTTTTGGTTGGAGCCTCCTAAGAACCTCTGCGCATTCCTGTTATTAGTGTTCTCACTAGACGTGAGAAAAGAGAGGCTCAGGGAGGTTAGGTGACCCTGCCCGCCGTCTTCAGTCCAGTACGGAGCTCCCCAACTGACGGGGCATTCAACTCACAACCACTTACGAAGCATATGCAATGTGCAGGCACTTAAGGCACGAAATGAATGACACGGTCCCTGCTCTCAGTGTGGCCCGTCCCCTGGTGGTTTATTTGACTGAATTTCTGCGGGTCTCTTAAAGCGACTTGCACGGGACGAGACAGGGTCCGGTTGCTGTGCCTGCCGCTCGAGTGACGGCTGGTTGGCTCAATGAGCGCGCGAACGTGGGAGGCTTTGAGCCATCCCAGTGCCCACTGTCTAAGACAGGAGGGGCTCGGGCTGGGAATGGGAACCAGTGTGCTGTGAGCCTGGGGATTAGAGCAGGGCTGGTTCTACCTACTTCCCTGGTGAACTACAGCTCACACTCAGACGTGCCTAAAGAGGGCATGAACCAGAGCTATGCATTAGAGAAGACTCTGCCTTTAGCCTGACCCAAGGGTCCCCCAGGCCAAGCCCCCGAAGGCTCCAAACAGGTTAATAATGGACTACTGCTCTGTGTTTGAGTAAAATCCATTGACACATTCATTCTATTTTAAGTGAAAAGCAGACTTATACTCCCTAAAACTTGAGTGACTGCCTGTCAGTCTATATATTTGGTAGAGATCTAGAAAATACAGCTGGAAGGTTGATTAGAAGTCAGCAGCAAACTTTCTTTTTATGGTTAAGAAGACTGAGGCCAAAAGAGAGTTTGCCTAAGCTCATTTGGCATATTCTAAGACCTATTTTAAGATGGGGGTTGGAGACTGTCATTGGATAAGGAGAGATGAGCCTTAGCTCCACCATTAACCTCCTGTGTGACCTTGAGCCGTGTACCCTCCATCTCTGGGCCTTAGTCTTCTATCTGGAAAATGGGAGGTGGTCACTGTAATCCCGCCAACCCTAAAAGGTAAGTGAACCTAGATTTTATGCTCCATGTGCAAAGATTAGGCCCCCTCTGTGTTCACCTGCTGCAGACCAGAGGCCTTTCCTCGGCCGCCACGGTCCGAGGTCCTCCCAAGAGCTCTCAGGACACATGCCCCCTGGGGACCCGGGTGGAACATGAAGGTTGAGGGCAAGGGCACGTGGGAGGAGAGCCCAAATCCCACAGCCCTCAGAATACATACTCACCCTGCCTCACTCCACCTCCTACTTCTCTGGGCTCCCACAGAAATTCTTCCTCCCCCCCGCTGTGTCCTCTTCTTCCCCTGCTTCGTGTGCAAGCGTGTGGATGGCGGTCTCCCTCGCTGACCTGGGAGGCTCTGCGGCATCTTCATCTCAGCCCTTTCCCTGGCTCAGTCAGGGCCAGGCTGGGCTCCCCGTCACGCAAGGAGTGGACGAATGAATGACTCATTCTACCCTCCACAGCTGGTGGGTCCCTGGACCTCGGAGGACATGAGTAAATGTGTGTGGCCCTCCACTGGGGTGGATGACATTTCTGCAAATGGGAATCATGGTGTGTATGTTACGCCGCTGTTAGGAAACGGGTTTTATATTTGAAGGGCAATACTCTCCTTAGCAAAAAAACAAAAAAAAAACCCTCCTCTTGGCATAATCCTTTGCATTTTTCATGTTTTACCTCAATTTGCTCATTTTCATCATGTCTCTGACAGGGAGCTGGGATCAGGATCATCATCTGGCATTTGGGGAAGGATCCGAGGCTCCTGGAAGCCAAGTAACTTGTCCAGGATGGCGTTGAAGGTCAGGGGCTGCATTAGGATCAGACCCAGCTTTCCTGGTTCCTGGCTCTGGACTCTCCCCAAGTCACCGTCTTCTATTTCCATGTGCCCCCATGGCCACGTGTAAAAGAAACTAGGAGGAAAAAAAAAAAAAGGTTTGATCAAAGAATGTTTTAAAAGAATGATGTTCTTAATTAATAATAAAAGCAAACGCACGCTCTTAGTGGGTTCATAAACAGCAAGCTTAGACCTAATTGATTAAAATGCCCCGGCACCAAATTAACAATGACTTCAAAAACAATGAAATCCGGCCAAGGCCACAATAAAACTGGTTCCCCCCTTTTTAATTATCTTTGTTGTTTTCAAATTTGCCCGAAACTCTTCCGTATGTTTGGGCAGGTCACACCTGCCGCGGGGACAAGAGCGGGAAGGCAGCGTAGGGGGTAGAAGCCTCAGAGGCGGAGTTTCACCCTGACACTTGCCAGCTCTGGGACCTGGAGCAAGTCACCGAACGCCTGCAGCTCTCGGCTCCCACTCCTTTAAAAGGGGGGAGGGCAGCACCTGTCTTATTCATCCAATGTGGAAGGTCAGACAGCCAGCAAGAGTCTGACCCAGAGTAGGTGAACGATAAACGGACTCTTGTTTCCTCCTGCTGTATACAGTCCAGGAACGAGGGGTCATGCAGCCCAGAGGTAGAAGCCTAATGACCAAACTCCCATGGCCCCCACTATCTGTCTCCTGCGGGATTTTTGCAATCAAAGCCTCTGTATTTGGTGTGCAAGCTCTCAGAGCCTCAGTTTCTTTATCTGCTGAATGGTTATCCTAATGCCAACAGCGGTGGTTAGGATCGAATGAGAACGTGTGCAAAGCCCTGGGGACCCGTGGATGGACCGCAAGGAGGGCTTGGAGGAAGGTGTGAGATAGCCAGGTTCAAGTCCCAACTCTGCCACTTACAAGGGTGCTGGGTCAGCCTGCGGGCCATGTTTTCCTTGTCTCTAGAATAGGGAGAGTGAATGATTCCTGGGCTGCCTACCTGTGGGCAGCTTCAGGGACCCAGGGGGGGCGATGGATGGTGTCAACCTTGGCTCATTACAACCATCCAAGGAGCTTAAAACCTACTCTGTGCAGGGGACCCCCCTGCGTCTGATCAACTCGATCAGGATCCAGGTGGCCGGGACATAAGCAGGTGTGTTTCTTAAACGTATGGAAAGGGGAGTCTAACGGGTGGCCAGGTCGTGAGTCACTGAGATAAGGATGCATCCCTGTTCTCTAACTCAGAGAGTCCTGCACACATGCAGGGCTCAGGCAGGAGGGCTCCCCTCCAGGTCCCACTCCTGGTGCGACAGAGCATCCTCAGGGTCACCATGCCTCCCTCCGCTGGCTCGGGAGGCATTAGCCTCTTTGATTCCCTTTCAACACTTCCCAGGATCCTGTCCCGTCTGAAGAGGAAAGCAGGGTGCAGGCAGTAACCAGGGCGTGCTGACTTTAACCTTTAAAAAAACACGCTTTATTGTGAAGACCAAAAGGTCTTATAAACCTTAATGAGCGGCATATGTGAAACACATACGGGAATTGCTTGTTTGAAAAATATTTCCCAGCTAGCCTTCCATAGCGCAGCCTTATTATTCTAAACGGGGAGCTTGTCTTACCAGAGGACTGAACAGAACCCCAGTTGGAGATAATTATCTTAGCAGAATTCCCCGTGGGTCCCTGGAGAGGGGATAAGGGTGGAAGGCTCTGGAACACATGTGCTAACTTAGGCTGCCCTTGTGTACACAACAAACACAAAAGCTGGGCTTTCGGCAGCGAGGAGAATTCCGGCTCCTGAAATGATGACCTCAGCGTTCATTCCAGGGATGGCAAATAGGTTTGCCTCTGAGGGTGGGGGCTGGAGGAGGGACGGCGGGGATGGAAGACATGTGCGTGTCCAAACTCATGTTCGGGGCTGGGGGTGGGGCGCAGTGGAGTGGCGGGGGGTGGGGGGCAGAAGCCGGGGGCGGGGGCGCCAGGAGCTGGGAGGCACAGGGAGAGAAATCATGGAGCCCGAAGTCGAAAGATAATTCAGGTTCAGGGATGTGACTTTGAGCAAATGCCCCCCCCCAGGGTAGGTCTCAGTTTCTCCATGTGTAAAATGGGGTCACCGTGGTCATGACCACAGTGACTAGAAATGGTCTCATCCCACGTCCTAGGAAGGCAAGCAGTCTCCCCATCAGTAAATCCCGTAGGCAGCAACCTCACACACAAACTGCCTTCACCTCAGAGAAGCCGAGGCTGGGGACACGGCCTGCGGGAAGAATTTCAGGATCCCCGAGCCCCCCACTTCGGAAGGCTGCTTAGCCACCATTACCTGAAGGTTTGGGCTGTCAGCCTTCTCAGCCTGGCACCCAGATGTTCAGGGAAAGTGGGCCACTGGGCCTCAATTAGCTGGGTAATTGTTTCAATTCCCCACTGCTCCCTACCCCTTAATTATCTCCCTGCTGCCTCCCGTTCCTGAGCTCAGGAATGCCACAACCCTGCCTTTTTCCCAGCCTGGAAGCCACAAGAGGAAGCCACGTCCGTTGTCCCACAACTGCAGGCAGCCTGAGGAGAGGCAGACAGGCCCCGTCAGGCCCAAAGTCCTCTTTGATCGCCGTCTCCCCACCCCAGACCTCCTCCAGAGCTCTAGGATAAAGCTGGTTGTGTCGGTGTAAGCGGGGGCAAGTGGTAGAGCCGGGCAACCTCTCAGGCTGCCGGATCAGATGGACCCAAGCGGAGACAGAGTAGTCACTCGGGAAACGATTTCACTTTCCTTAGCCTCAGTGTGCTCATCTGTAAAATGGGGCGAAGAAGGTCTCTGCAGAACAGTGGCGGTTGTTAGGGCAGAATTAATGATGCAGCGTGCGTGTTTAATTAACTATGTGCTGATACCTAGGCGAGCTGTCTTAAATAGCCCCCTCTCCCTGCTACTTCTTGACCCTTTTCATTGATAGTGACTCTTGGTGGCAACGAGGCAGGGAGGTGAAGTGGGAAATGCGGCAGGAGAGGGCCCGTGGGCAGGCAGGCTTTGCGCCTTTGTTTCCCCGTGTCCAGTGCTGCTCCCTAAGGGTACACGTGTCTTCCGATATTCTACGAGGAAGAGAGGAGAGAATCTCCCCTGGTCCCCCAGATTCCACACCCCGTGCCCAGCCCTGGGTTCGGCTCCTCTCCTGGCCTCCAACGCACGCACCCCACATGTTTTCCCACCAGGGTAAACAAAGTCATTAGCACTTTATCTTAATTGCCACTAATGATGGTAAATTTGCTTGATTACGTAAAACGGGGCTTTTCTGGTCTGATTTGTTTCCTAAGCTGAACTGGAACATTTAAAATTTCAACTAATTCCAGCTTTGCAGCTGAACCTAATTGGTCAATTGTGGGTTATTAATGGAGGGTTTGACTTCTCTTAGGATAGGCGGCTGGGCACAAACACCGGACAGGAGCAGCAGGAAAGAACCAGCACCCAGATGAGGGCCAGCCTCTCGAAGCAAGAACTGGAGAATGCATTTTTCCTCCGGGACTCCATGTGGTTCCTGCATCAGCTGCTTTCATGAGTTTCCTTAGGTATTTGTGTGTTGTTCCCCCCATCCCCCCCCCCACACACATTCCATAAAGTGCTTGAAATCCATCAAATTGGCACTTTTATGAAATTTATTAAAAGATTCCGTTGATTTTATATTAAATTGATTTTATATTAAATATTTTATATTAAATTGATTTTATATTAAATATTTCTTCCATTATTTTTTTAAACTGAAATTCCTGTTTTGGGTTTTTTTTTTGACAATACTCTCTGATCATAATGCTTAACTTTTTTCATTTAAATCACTTCCTTAAAAAAAATTGCTTCCTTTAAAGGAAATTCAGTAAATTGCTTTGAGGCCCATGGTGGAGTCTGAATGAGAAATGCATGCTATGTCTGTTTTCTCCAACAATCTAGAAGTTCGTTTGTCAGGCTCTGTGGTTGGGAATTTTAACTTAAAAAATTGTAACCATCCAGCTCCCCTACTAATTTTGTAGCCACAAGGGACTGAGACTGTGTCCCATCCCTTCCCTTGCCCAGTGCACATTCCTCCTATGGAACCCTGGGAGCGAGGGTCCCAAAACACGTAAAGTCAATGCTCAAGGGTATGGTTGTGTATGCTCTCGACTGAGTAAATCTGATCCTTGTGGGTAAATTTGCAACCTGCATTCACCTTTTTCTTCTCATTCTTTAGGACTTTTCAGTTGATTAAACACTCTCATGTCCATGATTCTAGATGCTCCTACAACAGCTTTATGAGGTTGGGGCAGGTCAGTGGTTGAAGATCCACTTTCCAGATGAGTCCACTGAGGTCCACAGGGAATTCCTCAAGTCTTCGTGCATACAGACTCACCTCCAGCTCTTTTGAGCCCAAATCGTCATCAGCTGTTCTGCCAACACAGGAGGCTGTCAGGTTCGAGAAGACCGAAAAAGGGAGGCAGCAGTGGAGAGAGGGGCTCAGGTTATCTCCCCCCTCCCCATTAGCTCCCTGGCATCACTCCGTCTCTGCTTGCCCTTTGGAAAACAATGGCTGTGAGTTTATCCACATGGGGCCTGGTATGGCCCGAGTTGCTCCCACCCCAAATTCCCATGTGGGAGCCCTCCTTGATGTGTGTCTGTATTTGGAGACAGGACTTTAAAGAATAGATTTCAGCTCGGTGAGGCAGGAAGGGTGGGGTCCTGATCCACTATGGCTGGTGTCCTTGTAAAGGAAGGAAGGGACATCAGGGACAGAGCTTGCAAAGAAAAGTCCATGTGAGGACACAACAGGAAGACAGCCGTCTGCAAGCCCAGGAGAGAGGCCTCAGGAGAAACCAACCCTGCCCACACCTTGGCCTTGAATTCCCAGCCTCTAGAACTGTGAGGAATCCATTTCTGCTGTTTAAACTACCATCTGTGGGACTTTGTCATGGCAGCCTGAGCAGACTAATACAGGGCCCACTGGAGTCACTTTGTGTCCCTCCCTCCACCGGGCCGCTGGGTAACGGGGCAGGGGTGGGGGCAGTTTCACATGGCTCAAAGTGCTAAAAGCTTGTCATCTTTAGAGCATGTTACTGCTGCCGGAAAGCAGTCCCACTGCAAGCACGGGGCTGCCCCGGGCTGGGGACCTCGGCAAATGGTGTTTACAGAAGTCCTGTCTACACGAACAATTCTCATGACTAGTGAATTCTGAAATCCATGGGCCCACTTGAGGCACAGTTGGCTCTCATGCCCTTGGTTATTATGTTTCACAATGTGAATGCAAACACCAAATTAGTGGACGGTGGACCATTACTCCCCAGGGAAATACACGGGTAGTTCTCGAGAGCCTCTGGTCACATTTTTGTGACCTGATCTGATCAACACATAACCTTATGTATTTCTATTTAAAGACAAGTTATTTAATATGTATTGTTGATTCATCAGCATTGAGTTCATGGACAACGGCACTGCAACTCACACCTGAACATGCATCTTCTCTGTTAGGCACATCACGGCCTTCTCAGGCTCAGGAACACAAAGACATTTTGGCACCGCGGTTGGGGGGCCATCTTAAACAGAGACATTACCAAGGAAAAGCACAAAAATTCAGAAAAAAAGTGACACTAAGTGTCATGGGAAGGACATTTTTGTACAGTACAACAACTGGGACCAAGCAGAGCATCATCTTATCCAGCCTCAGCTGGGAATGTGCACGTTGGGCCCAAGTTTGGGACCCAACTTTTTACCACTCTACATATACAAGTGAAGGATGCAAGAGCACCCTGGGTATTCCTTTGGGGGTTAACACTAAATTTAGTGAAGAGGCAGATTTGCAAATAAAGCATGTGTTAGCAATGAGAATCTACCGTCTGGTGGTTTCTTGGTGAAGATTGAGAACGATGGTAGAAAAAAGGTTCTTCTATGTTTGCTTTTTATCTAATCAGTGTCTCTGAAGATTCCTAATCAGTATCCAAGCAGCATGTATGACAGCTCAGACCCAGGGATCATTTCAGTGGGATCTTTACTGTCAGATGGCTGGCTCCTGGTTAGTTTCCTATCTCCCACTTCGAGAAAAAAAAAAGAAGAAATGCTATTGGTGCTCATAATGCCATGGCTCTTCAGAATCTGCTTGTATGGAAACAATCTAGAAATTCTTGTCCCTGTGGTTCCCTGATAGCATTTATTGAAGGGTGGTTCCCTCATCACCAATGTAAGTCTCATGCAGGAAGTGGTGACTGATAACTCATTTTCCGGTCATGTTAAATTTACTGTTCTAAATTTTGTAACACAAATGTATGATGACATGTCTTGAGCTCTGTAGGCCATTATCACTGCATTCTTAGAAAATAAACTCTTCCTATGTTGACCTTGCCTTTCACACACAGCTATCAGTGGGAAGGATAGGCAATGGACCAGTGGGCACAGAAAAAAGCTTTGCACAAAAAATGTCTGTCCTCATCTTTCACAGCTGAAGATTGCCTGGGGGGAGCAATACATCCCCATATTAACTGGAGGTAAGAGAGGACATTGATGGGAAGGTCCCATATGATTTGGGTACAACGGCCACAGAAAAGTCCTAGGAGAAGACAAGGGCAGCCACCTACAGAAGATGAGTTGGTGAACAGCGATCCACAGAGGATGGCTTGTGGAGCCAGTGGAGGGAGTAGATTGTTTCTCAGGGTCCCAACAGTTGGGCTGCATGGGGTAAAGATTGCCTGCTGCCCTTCCCCACCCCCACCATACCTCTCTTGGATAGGGTAGATTGGATAGGGAGGCACTGTGATGGGAATATGAGTGGGCAAGAGTACATGGTGCATGGGCCCATAAGTGAAGTTCAAGCCCAAGGATCGGAAAAAATATCCCAGAACCCTGAAGTTGCTCTATATCTATTGTGAGTCAGAGTCATCCGAAATCAGCAGGTCGCCTCCATGTTGGCAGCCCATTCTTAGGCGATTCCAGAAAAAGAAATACCATGTTGGCAACAAGAGTGATCTGGTCACCAGGCTGCCCTTCTGGGACTGACAATAACCGTAGGAGCCCAAAACATCCTCATGGGTGCAAGGCCCAGAGTTCTTCAAGGCATCTGGTCAACCCCATGTGTGGGGTAGGTGGAAAGGAAGGACTAGAAAGTCAGAAAGCACTCTGAAGGGGAGAAATGAGCCCGAGGGCCCTGTCCAGATGGCTCTGGCAACCTCCAGCATCCCAGGCATGAAAGAGGGTAGGGCTCAGATAATTTGGAAAGGACATTCCAACTGCAAAAAAAAGTGATCAGGGTTTCTGTAAGAGTGTAAATCAGTGGACCTCCTTTGGAAAGCATGTCATAGTAACTACCAAAGCTACACATTCCTCTCCTGGCTGTGTATTCACTAAATACAAGTGCTTGTGTTCACTGAAGGACTTGGGCAAAAATATTCACAGCAACAATATTTATAATGTAAAAACTGGAAACAACTCAAATTTCCATCAACAGTGAATGGGGTAAATAAATTGTGGCCTATTCATACAATGGTACACTATGTAACAGTGAAAAAAAATTGACGTGCAACAACATGGATTAATTTCCCAGACATTATGTTGAGCAAAGAAGCCAGCACAAAAGAATACATGCTGTATTGTTCCATTTCTGTGAAGTTCAAAAACAGGCAAAACTAACATATCATGCTAGAGGTCAGACACAGGTTACCTTGGGGAGGCATTAACTGGGAAAGGGCATGAGGGAGGATTCTGGGGTACTGGAAATGCTTTAAATCTTGATTTGTGTGGTGGTTACATGGGGATATACATATGTAAAAACTGATGGAGCAGTGTATTTAAGATTTTTACATCTTCTGTATATAAGATATATATTAGTTAAAAATCCTAAAGGATTGGGGTGTGTATGTGTGAAGGGGAAAGGGGGCTGGATCAAATTAGTGGCAATGGGGATGGTAAGCCATGGCCTGGTTAATTGGAGAGATGTTGAGGTGCTACAGCCTAACTTAAATCGTACAAAGTGGATCTTACTCAACTCGTAAAGGAGGAAACAGAGGCTCAGACAAAGTAGGTGGCGAAGTAGGGATTTGAACCCCACTCAGCTTAGTTCCAAGTCTGGGAGCATCCACCCCTCCCTGTGGCCACATGTTTAGGGAAGGTGATCCCGTCTTCTACTCTTGGGTGGCCCCTGATCCCTGTAGGCTGATCATAACAGCCCTATCCTCCCTGCCAGAGAGTGGTTTAGGGGTTGGCAGGTAACCAAGATCTTCTCAATTGGACCAAGATCTTCTCAATTGGATGTGAAGAGAAGTCCACTGGGGTTTTCCAAGAAAGTTGTCCTTGCTCTTAAAAGGAGACGCAAGGAATATGCACTTCTTTCCTATTTATGGGCATTGTTGCATCTGGATGTGTTGGCCGGAAGTGCAGCTGACATTTCTGGAGCACAAGGGGACCAGCTAAAGCCAAGGCTGATGCCCTGAAAGAACAGAGTAGAGAGACGGCACAGATCTGAGCACTCATGATACCTTTGGCCACTATAGCCCATCTAGACAGCCCTCCCTTAGGACTTTGCTAAGTCCTTTGGACTACAGCAAACACTGTGAAGAACGCTTCCTGCCCCCTTGGGATAAAACCTCCTGGCTGTTCCTGGCAACATTTGTGCAAACACAAAGCAAACCCCTGGGAAGGGTTGGGAGCCAGGTGGCCAAGGATGATTCCAGGGTGAGGGTGTGGCTAGAGGGTGGCTTTTAAGGATGCACGTGATTGGAGCAGGGGAGAAGGGCAGAGGGAAGGCCAGGAGGAGAAGACTGCAGTATGGGACATATATAGGTGCTGTTAGTGTCCTGTGCCACCTCCTTTGACATACTGGCAATTCACTGCTGGACAGTCCCTGTGCCTGCTGCCTGCTTCCTAGTTCTAGCGCCCACTGTTTCCTTAGCTCTGTAACTGTGAGCTTGGTCATCTCAGAGGTAGGTACAGCCTAGAGGGGTGTGTGTGTTTGTGTATGTGTGTGTGTGTGTGTGTGTGTGTGTGTGTGTGTATGAAGGGAGCTAAAGTTTAAAGTTAAACCCTTGTGATGAGCGACCTCTGAGATGGCTCCCAGTGGCCCCTGCCTCCTTGTGTTGTGCCCCACGCTGTACCAGAGAGGATCACGTGACCAAACGTGAGCGACCAAAGTAACAGTAGGTCACTTCCAACATTAAATGATAAGACTGCAGATTCCATCGTAGGTGCTCATCCTCGCTTCCTCCCTCTCAGATCACTCTGGATGAAGCCATGCTGTGAGCAGCCCGGTGGAGAGGGCCGTGAAGTAAGGAACTGAGGTCTCTTGCTAACAGCGGGGTGAGGGTACCATCTTGGAAGTGAACCCTTCAGACCCAGCCAAGCCTTCAGGGTCGACAGCCCCAGAAGACAGCCTGACTGTGACCTCATGAGAGAGATGGTTCCAGAGCTGGAACGATCCCGCGGAACCACTCCCAGATTCCTCGCCCAGAGAAACTGTGAGACAATAAATGTATGTTGTCTTAAGTCAGTAAATTCTGGGCTGCAAAACTGTCACTCAGGAATAGACAACAAATATAATTCTTTTTTTTTTAATTGTATTTATTTATTTGACAGACAGAGATCATAAGTAGGCAGAGAGGCAGGCAGAGAGAGAGGAAGGGAAGCAGAGAGCCCAAGGCGGGGCCCTGGGACCATGACCTGAGCCGAAGGCAGAGGCTTTAACCCACTGAGCCACCCAGGTGCCCCCAAATATAATTCTTAATCAATGCGAGACAAGAAGACATGCCTCAGCCTTCCAACCTTTGGAGGAATAATTCCATGTCATGAGTCAGAGGGTTCCCAGTGAGATCGGGCCCCAGTTGCCATGGTGAAAACAACAACATAGTCTTTCTGACTTTCCCTCTAACCCTGTCTCCTCCTTCCTCCAGCTTGCCAGGATCATTACCTGGATGAGCAAACTGCACTTGAATGCTTTTCTCAGGCTCTGCTTTGAACAGGGAACACAAACTAAGACATGGGACTCCATGTTCCAAGTCTTAGTCGCTAGAATATGCCAAACTCCATGAGGGGAAGGGGAAACAGGACTGGTTGGCGTGAAAATTTTGAGGAATATTATTGGACAGCCTGAAGTTCCAGATTCATTCACTCTCCTGGGGAGACTAGACAAATCCTCTTAGCCTTTTGAACTGGCTGCCGGCTGTGCTGCCCACATCTTCAGCAGCAGGGTGGGAGGAGATCGGGGGTTGTGTCTTGATTCTCCTACCAACTTGCTCCATTCAGAAGCTCGCTTGTCTTCCTTGGGCCTTATTCCCTAATCTTAAATACGGCTGGAGCAGCTCCCCTCTCTAGACACAGGGGAGATTCATGAGAGAAGGATGAGGGCCCCCAAGGTGGTCTTGAAGGCCCTTGCACTCAGATCTCCTGGGAGCAGCCTTTTCTCCCCCCACACTTCAGGTTGCCTCCTAGGGGGAGGTGACCTGGTTTTTGAACCACATCAAAATCCTGGGGACTGGGAATGGGGCCGGCTGTGAACATTAAGATCTCTCTGCTCATCCTTCTGCCATGTCGCTCAGAGATGGGACGGGAGGGGCAGATTTCTCACGTTGGAAAGTGACAGCATCATTTCCTAATTATCACATTTGGGGGAACAGATGGGGAAGCATGTGGAGGAATTATGGGCTTCTTTAAAAAGGGGGGGCATGTTTTCTAAAGAAAGTTGCCGCAGAACATTTCCACCCAGTCGTCCTGAAAGCATTTGGGGCTTACAAGGCGTTTAGTAAATAGGATACTTTTTTACAGATGAGGAAACAGAAGTGGGTGAGGGGAGGAAGGGCAAAGCATTTGCTGAACACCTGCAATGCGCCAGGCATTTTGTATTATTAATACACTTATGGTTTACAGCAACCCTGGGAGGTAAGTATTACGATCTGCTTCAAAAACAAGAAATCAGAGGCTCAGCTAGTGAGAAGTCGGGCTGGGATTTGAACCTGGGGTTGTCTGATCCCCAAAGACCCCTTTAGGGTTTACACGGGCTCTGCTATGCTCATACTCCTGGGTCAGTGTGCACGTGGACAGGAAAGGCTCGGCAGAGTTCCTCAAAAAGGTCAACGTAAAATCACCATGGGATCCAGCAACTTCCCACCCAGGGCGATTCCCAAAAGCCTCGAACAGGTCTTGCACACCGATGTTCACAGTGGCATTATTGACTATGGCCAAAAGTCGAGACGACCCATGTGTCCGTCAACAGGTGAATGAGCAAACTACATGCAGTGGATGTATACGATGGGTCCTACTCAGCCATCAAAAGAGACGAAATTCTCGCACTTGTGAGATGAACCTTGAAGACATTATGCTAAGGGAAATGAGCCAGAAGCAAAAGAACAAATATTGTAGGATCCCACTTATCCATGGTGCCTGGAATAGGCAGGGACAGACAGACAGAAAGTAGGGACTGAGTAGTGGGTATTGGGGGGAGTTATTGTTAAATGGCTAGAGTTTCAGTTTGGAACGATGAACATTTTCTGGAGACAGATAGCGGAGATGGTCATACACATCGTGAATGTACTTGATGTCATGTTACCGAACTTACACTTAAAAATGGTTAACATGCTAACATGTATGTGATCTGTATTTTACTGCAGGTAAAAAACAAAAGACCTGGCATAGGGCAGATTTCTGCTCGGAGCCTTGTGGGAGCCCGGGTGGCGGGAGATGAACTCCGACGGGACACACTTGGGAGGCTTCCTGGAAGAAGTGAGATTCAGCTGGGTCTTGAAGGGTCTGTGGATTTCCCAGGCAGCTCTGGAGACAGCCAGGGATTCGGGCGCCCGTGTGAGGATGGGCCGGGAGGACTGATGGGAGATGTGGGCCAGACCCAGTCCCCTGTGGCTGGAGTGATGTCAGCCAGCACTGAGTGAAGAATGCCAGCTCGGAGCAACGCTGTGTGACAGCTTGATCCTCGTCCCCATCTGTCATCAGCACCGCCTGGGACCTGCTGGTGGTGTTTCTTCCTCCACTCCCCGTGGCCTCTGCGGCTGAGACCGGCTCAAGGTCCATCCACAAAGATACCCAGAATGTTGGCTTTTTCAGGTTTAGAATCACGGCACAGGTTTAGAAGCCACGGCTGCATCCCTGAAAAGCACGTATAGGCACGCGGATTAGGGAGGAAGGATTTGCTCCTCACTGTGGAAGCGATGTTTACTGTGGTTGTAGTCGGACGGTTTGTGTCTCTCCAAGTTCATATGTTGAGTTCCCAAGGTGATGCTATTAGGAGGTGGGACCCTTGGGCAGAAGCCTCCTGAACGGGACTAGTGCCCTTAGGAAAACGGCTTGAGAAAGCTCTCCAGCCCCTTCCACCCTGTGAGGCCCCAAGGAAAAGTCTATGACCCAGAACTTGGTCCACCTGACCGTGTTGGCACCCTGATCCCAGACTCGAAGATTCCAGAACTGTGAGAAGTAAACTCCTGTTGTTTAGAAGTTACCCAGTCTGTGGTGCTGTGTTACAACAGCCTGGTGGACGAAGGAATTCCTTCGTGTAACTGACCGTGGAAGGCTCCCCACGTGCAGGCACCAGGCCCACAGCATGGTGCCTCTTATGTCACGGTCACAGAGATCTCTCACCTGCTGTCCTCTCAGGGCCCTGCTGGGCAAGCTCACCCCTGGGCATGGCTCGTCTTTTCTCACCTCTGCACCATTACTCCCACTTTTCCCACTGCCTGACATGTTTTCCCCATCCTGCCTTCCCATGCTCCAGTTTGGCTCTCCCTTGTATGGGAGAGGAGCCCCAAAGAAACAGAGCTTTGCTTTCCCGGTCACTTCCACGCTCTTCTATCCCTTTGGCATTCGCCGTGGTCTAGGAGAATGCTTCCCCCCACCCTGGTCCCAGTCAGAAGAACTCCACTGGGGTCTTGATTCTGACAGTGACTCAGTGTGACTGTGCCGAGCTACCTGCTGGCTGCTGGATCAGAAACTCTAGTCCCCCCTCTGTGAAATGCAGGAGAAGATCATGCCTGGCTGTCCTATGGGAGTTTCAAGTCAAAATTAAATAATCTACCATGAATATATGAATGAACTAGAATGGCTAAAGAGAGGAAAAAACAAAGCAGAACTGACAACACCAAGTGCTGGCAAGGACAGGAACCAGCCCTCCTGATGCTTTGCTGGGGGGATGCAAAATGGTACAGCCACTTTCCGAAAACAGCGGGACAGCTTCTTAGAAAGTTAAACATATGCTTAGCATATGACCTGATAATCTCCCTCCTAGGTTCTTACCCAAGAACCTAGAGCTCTTCCTATTGTCATAAAACCTGACTGTTCCTACCGCCATAAACACTAGTGTGTGAAAATTTATACGAGGCTTTATTTGTGATCTCTAAACATCAGAAGCAACTTACATGAACTTTGGCTGGAAGGAAGATGAAAACTGTGGTCGACCCGCACAATGGAACATAGGACATTCTAGAAGAGGTAAAACTAGAGGAACAGAAAACGGAGCAGTGGTTGCCAGGGGCTGGATATGGGGTTAAGTGTTGATAACAAAGGGGTCCCTCGGGTTCCCAGACTATTGACCGACATGGAATCCTATCAGACATGGCTTCCTAGGTGACCCCCTGTGCTCCCACATCTGTGGAACTGGGGCGTGCTGCCCCCGGGCTGGGCACCCCTCTGCCCCTCCTGTACTCCTACAAGAGCATCAAGATGGGGAGACTAGTTTCAAGAGTCGTCTGTGTTGTGAGGCTCAGTGATGCTGTGGGATGTAGGGTTCATTCTCATTTCAACCTTCAGACTGAAAGTGCAGTGGGAAAAAGAGCTCCTTTTCTGGGTGAGTCCTTCCTAGGGTCCGGAGCCTTCTGCTCCCCGCTCCGCAGGGGCCCACCCACCATGACCTTTGTCTGGAGGTCCGGCCCTCGCTGGGCTCACCCCCCCAACCCTGCGTGTGTCTGTGGCGCTGAGCTAGCAATGATTTCTTGGGGCCCTTCCTCCTCCAGCCCTTCGTGCCTTATGCCGGGCTCCCCTCCTGACGGAGATGACTTCAGGCCCAGGGAATGCCAGGCTGGAGACTGATTCAATTAAGGGGGGAAAGAAGAGCCTTGTGAAGCCACAGGGCAGGCGTGTCACCACACTGACCCCTCAGAGGCTGGGGATAATGGGGCACGGTGCCGGGAGGAGGCTGGGGCTGGCCCCAGCAAACCTGATTATGGGCTCTCTGGCCGTCTCCTGCCTGCGTCTCTCAGAGAGAGCAGTCTTTATTCCCCCAGGCAGGTCCCGGACAGAGAGGTTTAAATTGAACCAGGCCCTGGTCGCTGGCTCAGAATGGGCCATTCACTGGTCCCGCCGTCCACCAGCAGAACAGACCCCTACACCATGCGGCAGTGTGGGGAAATCGGGTGGCCGGGTGGCCAGCAGCCAGGCCTTGCAGCAGCCTGCACAGACCAGCTCAGAAGGGCTGTCTCCAGGGTTCCTGGGCCCACGTGGGGCTGGGGGACAGATGCTGGGCTGACAGCCCTAGGGAGAAGGGGCAGGCTGAGAGGACAGGGGCCGAGAGAGAGAGCCAGGAACTTGTGGTCCAGCATGTCATGTCGCAGCGAGCGGTGGCACCACGGAAAGTGGCTCAGCCCCGAGTGTGATCTGAGAACCGTGGTCAGGGCCGTGGTGAGGATGATGGGACAAGAGGAACCTGCCTGGAAGCCTGGGCCTATGTCAGGGTGTCATGTAAGTCTGAGGACCTCGTGAGCAACAGGGACCCGAGGCCCAGATGCAAGCCTGGCCACGTGGTCTGTCCTCCTTGCCAGCCCGGCGGGCCCTCACCCTGACATCGAGCTGTCTGTGCGGCTGGCCCATGGCCAGTCAGGTGTCTGCTCCCGAGACATCTTCCAGGAGGGACCTGAGACACCGTGCACAGCCTTCCGGGTGGGGGAACTGCCTTTCAGAGAGGGTAGGGGCTCTGCCCACGTGAGAGCGGAAGGAGGGCCTGGAATGCGGACCTCAGCCCCAGAAACAGCAGCTTTGCCCTGGTTGTTAGTTGAGAGACAAGGAACTGGTGGCCGGAGAGGGGCAATGCCTCCCCGGGGTGCGCCGTGAGCATCTGCTGTAAGGCTGACCCCCGCTCCGGCTGCCTGGCCCCCAGCATGCCTGGGGCTGGCCAGGGCTGTGGCAAAGACCGGACACAGCAAGTCATTGCTCTGGGGGAGCCTTGGAGCCGAAGCATTGAAATCTCAGGAAAAAATGCAAAAATAAATCCTTAAATACAGGTTGGGTTGCCACAGCAAGTCTGCTAAACTCGGACCTAGAGACTCAGCTCCCAGACAGGCCGTGAAGCTCGGACCCCCGCCCCACCCCAGCCCACCCACACCAGGCCGGGCTCCAGGTCTCTGTCTCTTGCTGGAGCAGACTGAGGGCCCTCCAGTGAGCACCCCAGAACATCACCTTGGTGCGCTTGGCTTCAGATCAGAACTGCTTCCCTCCTCCTGTTTCCATGGAAACACCTCGGGACCCATTGATCAACTCTCACTTGAGGCTTTCATTAGCCTGAACGTTGGAATAAGTTTTGATTCAAACATGACACTTTTTAACGCAGTGAAAAACTCGTTTTGTACAAAACCCCATTATGTGGAACAGACATGCGGGTTGATGGCCAATTTAGTTAATAGAGCTTTGCAGCTGACATTGAATTAAATCTGCAGGAAGCAGCCTCCGTCTTCCTGGGCAGAGTCACGTGCAGATCTGCCGAGGGCTGGGGATGCAGAGGGAAGGCTGTGCCTGTCCGCCCCCCGCCCCACCGGGCTTCGGCCACTCCCTCCTCCCCAGCTCAGAAAGGTACCCTTGCTCCAGCACCTCTCAGCGGCTCTGTCACTGGAGGACGAGCCCCAGCTCTCTCATGGGGACTCACGCCTTCCCCCGGAGGGTTGAGGCCCTCCTTGCTCCTGCTCTCTGGCCCTTCGCCCCTCACTGCTCGCAGCTATCTGAATTCACCCCGCTTGGTCCAGCCCCCTATATCTGCAGGTGTAGAGTGTCACGCCCCCCAGCACGAAAATGCATTTCACATGAAGCTGCCTGTGTTTTTTTCTCTCTCTCTTCATTTGTAATTGTCTCCAGGCATTGCTAATTATTTCTGAGTCTCAGTCTTCCCCTCTGTAAAATGGGGATGGTAACATCTATGGGAAAATACCTGTAAAAGAGCCAGTGCATGTCTTCATGCAGGGCAGCACTGCCGTGAGCCTGCTTTTTCTCCTCTGTAAAAGGCAGGTAACAATGGTGCTCCCCTCCCTGGATTGCCGGGAGGACTCGATGTAATACACAGAGCACATCTAGGGTAGTGACTCCAGATTGTGCGCATGCCACAGAGCGATAGAGCATGACCATCTGCTCTGTGGAACGGGGCTCCCCTGCCGCCGCCCCTCGTTCTTGATAAGAAAACTGCAGTGTGGGCCTCAGAGTTACCCAGGCATTGCCTCGGTGTGCGTGTCTGCACAGACCAGAGCCCTTCCCTCCCTGGTGGGGGTCCCTGGGGGCCATGGGGCAGGCTGGGACAGGTCCCGTCTGACCTGTGTTTATCACACGACTGTCCAAGAAGCTGCTGCTCTCAGCCAGGGCGAAGCTGGCCGACGCCACCCCGCCCCCGCCCATCCTGTGCTCTTCGGGCCTCAGCCCAGGGCCCTCCCCTGTATGGCAGGACACCCAGGAATTCACCCAGACCCTTCCACCAACTTGCTGATAGCCACGTGCCCCTTGGTAGTCCGTTTCTCCTCTCATGAACTTTTGGCTGGGAAGGAGGGTGGGGGATGCAGGAATGTGACCGGATGATGTGCTGAGGGCCTGACTTGGGCACCGTGTCCTGGGGTGGCCCCGCACTCCCTCAGCGCATGAGGCGTTGAGAACTGACAGCTCCCCGCCTTGGGGACTACAAGGTCCTCTCCTCTTCCCAGCCTTCACCCAATGACGGGTCCAGCCCCTTGCACCAGGCCGGAGCAGCTTCCCAAGTGCAGGCCAGAGCCTCTGATGTGAGGCCATGCCTGCTCGACTTCTCCCCTCCGCCCGGATCTGCTTCCCTTGCTCCTGGTGAGTCTCCTGCGGGCTAATCGTGATTCAGAGTCGGCTTCCAGGAGCCTGGCTTGTGAAGTTAGAGGAAAGTCCTGGAACATGTAAACGGTATTTCATCCTTTTTCTGACAGGATGAGTAGAACAGGAATGAATGAAAGTGAGGAGGGAGAGAGAGAGGATAGAGGGGTGGGGGAAGATAGGGAGGGATGGAGGGATAGAGGAAGACGGGGAGGGATGGGGGGAAACAGGGTGGGATGGAGGGATGGGGGAAGAGGGAGAAGGAACAAGGAAGTCTGAGGGCCAGAAGAAAGAGTAAGATACTTACATCTCTTAGAGGGCAATCAGGGTTAGCTTGGGAAGCTATGGGAGGTGAGAGTGAGGGTCGCCTGAGCCGCTGGGACATCCCTACCAGCCAGAGGGGGTGCATTTGTCGTTGGGCTGAGACGAGCTGCATGAAGCAAGGTCCAGTCCCGAGACAGAAGCCACACCAATTTGTGAATCCAGAGAAGGTAATAAAAAGAATCACTAACTAGGTATAAAGCTGTGAACTAGGAGATGGGAGGACGAAAGGAGAGCTCTGAGGTATCACAGGCAGCGACGGAAGAGGCAGCCCAGCAGCCCTAGGGCTATGGGACCGAAGTAGAGAGTCCAGGATGTCTAACGCATTGAAGTCCAGGGGACAGGTCCTGCAGAGCTGAACCCTGGGCAGGCCATTGTTTGGTTGGGGTGTGTGTGTGTGTGTGTGTGTGTGTGTGTGTGGTGGGTGGGAGGGTGTCTCTGAGCTGGAGGCAGGGTTCTGGGAGCCAGACCTCTCTGAGGAAAGGGCTCTGCTGCTGGTGTTGGGGTCCAGGGGGTGGGGGGCAAACTAAGGCTGGTCTGCAGGGGTGAGAAAAATGAATACTGGATTCAGCTGGCGCTGGCGGAAGGAAGGGCCACGGCCAGGTGAAGGGGCACGGGGAGGGGGGAGGACACTGGAGGAAGAGCCAGTCCCTTAAGCCCTTAGGCTCCCCACGTGTCCCCGGTAGCAGAGACCTCTGAGGAGCCAGCGGCAAGGCAGAAACGTGGTTCGCAGAGTCCCATCCCCAGGACCATGAGGCTGATCCCGAAGCAGACGTGGAGGACAATATGGCTGTCGCGCTTCGGGCTTCAGAGAGCAGGTCCTCCGAGTGTGGGAGGGCAGGCAAGGCTTGTGTTGGGAAGAGGAGTATGAATGGGTCTCAGTATAGAAAATGTGGACAATAAAAGGAAAGAAAATCAAGAAAATTATCCATAATTCTGTTTCCCCCGATTGACCTCTGTTAACATTTTGCCATATTGCCTTCCAGTAATTTTTTATGCATAGTCTTAAAACAAGGTTATGATCTTACGTCTATAATTTTACCTCCTAGTTTTCTTCTTATTTGTCACATCACAGTATGTGATGGGTTGAACTGTGTTCCCTCCCACCCCCCAACACACAAAAGTTGTCGAAGTCCTAACCTCCAGTACCTGTGAACATAACCTATTCTGGGAATAAGGTCTTTGCAGATGGTCTCGTGGGGATGAGGTCATATGGAGTCGGGTGGACCCCTGATCCAGTAGGACTGGTGTCCTTATTAAAAAAGAGATTTGGGAGTACAGATACACACACAGAGATAATGCCATGTGGAGGTTGCAAATAACGCTCCTATAAACCAATGAACAAACCAAGAATCGCCAGCAGCCCCCTGCACCAGAGAGAAAGGTCTGGACCAGATTCTCCCTCTGAGCCCTTGGGAGGAACCATGCCTGCCCACACCTTGACCTCAGACTCCTGGCCTCCACAACTGGGACACAATCAACTTCCGTTGCTTAAACCACTGAGTGTGTGCTATTTCGTTATGTCCACAAACTAAAAGGAAAAGTATAAGCAAGTTCCCATGTTACTGGGAGCACTTCCCAAACATAATTTTAACTACACATACTATGCCACTAGGTGGATATAGCCTGCCTTACCGGATTTGGGACATCTTTCGGCAGCTGTAAACAGCATAATGCCGGCAGCACTGGCCTTACCTTCCTCCTCCTCATCACATTGTTTTCTTATATTTCCTTCAGATAGATTTCTTGAAGTGAAATGATTGGGTCAAAAGCTGTATATTTCCCTAAGGTTTCAAACAAAACTTTTTGCTACTGATGAAGTTAACACACTTATAGATAATTTGCAAAATAAAGGAAAAAACGAATATGACAGATCGAATCACACCAGCCAGAGATGTTCCCGACAATCTCAGCCCATTTTCTTACAATTATTTTTCAGGATCTCAGTACTTACTCCCAAATTGCTTTTTGTTCAGTTTTATTTCCACCAATACACGGTATATGAGAACTTAATGCGTCCTCGCCGGTAATGACTATGATCACCTTTTAAAATCTTCTTGGGGGGCACCTGGCAGCCTCCGTCGATGGAGCATGTGACTCTCAAGCTCAGGGTTGTAAGTTTGAGCCCCATGTTGGGCGTAGAGATTGCGTGAAAGTAAAATCTTTTAAAAAAATCTTTTCGAATTTGATTGGTGAAAATCATGTCATAGTTTTGCTGGAGAATTTGATTTTTAGGGGACTGAATGTTATAACCTGTTTGCCCTAGGGTGCACTGTCTAGTAAAGTCCAGTTTTCTTTTCTTTTTTTTTAAAATACAAGTCTTAAGATGGTCTTCTTACGTATTTGTATAATCTCCTTTTACATTACATATTAACCTTTTGTTACAATGGTTGCAGATCTTCTCTCTCTCTCTCTCTCTTTTTAGCTTTTCAGTATACGTCATCTTTAATGCATGTTTGATGTATTCCAATCTGCAGATTTTACTTTTTTTTATTTCTCCCACTGTGTTTAGCTGATATCCTCGTTCATAATGTAAAGTCATCTATATGTCCAACATTTCTGATGGTTTTGTGTTTTTATATTTAATTCTCTAGCCCACCTGAAGTTTCTTTGGAGGATGAGATAAGATGAGAATCTAGAGTTTTGAGGATTTTTTGTTTTTTAACAGCTCCACACTGTCCCCATGTAAGCTACTGGATGACCTTCGCCTTTGTGAGGCCCCGCAGTAGGCAGGTTCTCAAGTTCTAAAGTATTCCGGCGCTGGTTTTGGTCCAACTCTTCTGTGTCATTGATTTATATGTTCATATTGATGCTAGTATCTTGCCCTGGAGCATTATGTTTTAGAAAGCAGTAGGGCTAGTTTTTCCATTTCTCTCTCTGTCTCTATTTTTTTGTTTGTTTATTTTGGTTTTGTTTTTCCCTCAGCTGCATACATCCCACATGACATTTGGGACAGAGGGGCTTCCCTTTGTGCCCCATCTCCCAAAGTAGAGTTAGTTCCCCTCCTACTGATAGAGAGGAAGCAGCGAGAGTGTGAGTGCTGAAACTCTGCTCATTTCAGAAATGGAGAAATCAGAGTCCCTTGAGGCTCGAGAAACACAGCAAGGACAAGTCTTGGAGGAGAGGGAAGGAGAGCATGCACAGCTCCCCCACCATTCAGGAATGACCAGTGTGCCTACCTGGACCAAAGGTGGCAGCATTTCCCAAGCCTGACAAGACTCACCCAGGACTTGCTTCCATTCCTGGGTCCAACCCAGACCTGGGGAATTAGAATCTCCAAGGGAAGGGTTCAGGAATCTGTGTGCCTGGGTGATCCTTCCTATCAGAAAAGGCTGAAAACCACAGTGCTAGGAGAAGAAGGCAGATCAAAGCCTAAAACCAGGAAAGCATCCTGGACTATCAAGATGGCAAAATTGGCACCAAGAACCCAGTGGAGAGCACACTCTAGGAAGGGCTCCTGAAAGGGGCTAGATTGCCGCTGGGCCAGAGATCTCAGAGATAAGATGAAATGGAAGGATTGATTGATCGCCATCATGGCAGAAAGGAGCAGGTAGAATTTTGTCAGGCCTGGGCGGAGCAAAAAGGACATGTCAGGAAACGGAGAAGGTTTCCAAATATCTTCAGCAAACATTTACAGAGCCCTTTGCTGGGTAGGAGGACACGGAGACAAATTGGGTGTAGCTCTGTCCAGAAAGAGCTCAAAGACAGGTAAACAGGAGATTACAACAGAATGTGATAAGTGCCATGATAGAGGGATGTAAGGAGAGGTAGAAATCCATTCTGCCTAGAGCAGTTGAGAGGGAGACTTCAGAGAGATGACCTTGCATGGGGCTGGAAGGTTGCATATGATATTGTGGGGCAAAGGTTGGGGTGGGCTTGACAGGGGCGGAGAGAAAAGTTGGAGGAATTTTAAGAAGGAGAAACAAACTGAGGACAGCTGGAAAACGTGGTGTCTTGAAGAAGTGTAGGTGGTTCAGTCCAAGAAGTGCCGTGTGTGTGCGCGTGCGCGTGCGTGTGCAGAAGCCAGGCTAAGAAGCTTGGTCTTAACTCTGAGTTCAATAGAGAACCCCAAGAGGATTTAAAAAGCACCAGGAGGTGACCAGATTTACATTCTAACAGACACTCTGACTGCCCGGGATAGATCCATTTTAAGAGGGACAAAATAGAAAGTAGGAAGACTAGAGGTTGTCTTCAAAGTCCAGGCATATACATATAAGGAAACAGGAATGGGTATGTCCAGAGGAGGGCTACGGATGGAAAGAGAGCAGATTTAGGTAGCTTGGGCTGTAGGATTGGCATTTCTCTTAAACATTGCTCCATCTGCAGGATTTCCAGCTCTAGAGGATCCCCTGGGTGTTACTCCAGGCTAGAGTGACTTTCTCCTCTTGCATCATTTTTTCTTTCATGCCTGTCTGGAAGGAAGACACCATGATAAGCTTATTGGGGGTTCTATCTGGTATGCTTTAAAAATGAGAATAAACCAACATTTATTCCAACCTTGTCCTAGGAACCTACATTTTCTTAACCATTAAAGCAATTCTATGAAGCTTATAAATTTGTTGCTATTTTGCAGTTGAGAAAACTGACCTGGAAAGTCTAGAAAGACTTTCATGGACATACATGGAAATGTAATGGATTTTTGTATATTGATCTTGTATCTTGTAACCTTGCAAAACTCGCTCACTAATCCTAGTAGCTCTGTGTGTGTGTGTGTGTGTGTGTGTGTGTGTATTTCATTGGCTTTTCTACATAGGTAATCATGTCATCTGCAAATACAGTTTTGCTTCTTACTTTCCAGGAGGATGCCTCTTTCTTTTCCTGCCTCATTTCACTACCTATACAATGTGTGATGTTGAATAGAAGTGGTGACAGGGGACATCCTTGTCTTATCTGATTTGAGGGGAAGGCATCCAGTCATTCACCAATAAGCCAATATGAGCTGTAACAGTTTTGCAGGTGTCCTTTGCCAGACTGGAGAAGCTGCCTCCTATGCTTAGTTTACTGAGAGCGCAGTTAGAAAGGACAGATGTAGGATTTGAACCCAGTCTCTTAGACATTAAAGCCTATGTGCTCAGCTCTTACAGCAGCAAGAACGAGTACTTTTTTTTTCCATTTGTTGCCAGCTCATTTTACAAAACGCCATCCCCCCACCCCCTGAAAATATTTTTTTTTAACTAGGCAATGGGGAGGAACAGATTTCTCAGAGGCTGTTTCATCAGAAACTTGATGAATGTTCTGTGTTGCTCTAATGTACAGGTTCTTATTTCTCATCAGCTAGACTCTTCATTAATTTCATGTAAGTGGTGTAATTAAAGTAACTGTTAATTGGTGTATTACTGAGGTGCCATTATGGTATGTGACAAGCCTTAATTAGCATGTGGTCTGGCACTCAATGTTCTCGACGAATCACTCGGAAACAGAGATCGTTCTCTCAAGAGCAGCACTTAATATGAACAGAAAGGTAGTGCAATTTTAAAGCAATGGGGAGAAAAGGGAGAAAAAAATAACTTCCAGTGTTTTCTCTCTCTCTCTCTCTCTTTTTTTTTTTCCTCATGAAAATGGGCTCTCCACTGCCCCACTTAGCAACACCCTCCATGGTGAAATGCACGGGCTGGACATCACGGCAGAATGATGGACATAAAACCATCTCCCATCATCTCTGTAAACACAGACATCTCTTTAACCAATGTGGACTGCCCTATAAACAGAGGACCTCTAGGGGCTTCTGGGTGACTCAGTTGGTTAAGTGTCTGCCTTCAGCTCAGGTCATGATCCCAGTGTCCTGGCATTGAGCCCCACATTGGGCTTAACTGGTCTTCGAGGAGCCTGCTGCTCCCTCTGCCTGCTTCTCCCTCTGCCTGCTGCTCCCTCTGCTGATGCTCTCTCTCTCTCTGTCAAATAAACAAATAATCTCTAAAATAAGGACCACTAGAAGCACAGGGACCTCACCACTTCCTCTACCTAGAATGTCCTAGAAAATTTTTACCCACCTTGGAATATAGGAGGGACCTAACTTATTCTCCCTTATGTTGATTCAGCCATTCTACATCTAACAAGTGTTTTCTGAGTACCCACTATGTGCCCAAGGCTCCAAGGAGATCAAAGGAGGAATAGGACATGGCCCTGCCTTGAGAGATCGCGGACACTGTCTGCACGCAGCGCCGGCAATCACTCCCATAGGCACTCATCACGTGGCGAGGGTCCCAGCTTTCCACCATCAGTGTCCCTCAGGGATGTGCAGCCCTCGAGGGAGCTCTTACTTGACTTTGTAGCCTCGGTTCTCAAACACCTAGTATAACGCCTGAAATATGAATTAACCTGCTGTTAATGTGAATCGTTCTGTTTTCCTGCATGGCATCAAAATGGATGGTGGGATGAAAATAAGTCACATAATATCGAGACGGATATGTGGCTCAGATGGTACACTTCAAACGGTGACACATGTTAAACTGAAAAGCGCCGTTCAAATAAATTATTACTAAATTATCAGTTATTAATAAGAAATTTCATCCTGATTATCTTAAGATAAGGCCACAATTGCTCAAAAAAATTAATTGCCTCTTTTGTTCTGAAAAGTTTCCAAAATAGTTGATTTCCACAATTCAAGGAACTCTTCAACTAGCTAACGGCCTTGTGCTTCAGAAAGAAAATCTCTTAGACAAGGCGCCATCCAGTTTACTAGAGATCTCTATTAAGTGCAAACTCAGATTGTGTCTGGTTTTTTTTTTTAATAAACTCAAAACAGATAAAGGATCCATTATTTTGATTCAATGTGAGTCAATCTATTATTTCTACTACAAACCAGTACAAATAACTCAAAACCAATGTAATTCCCTAGCTTACAAAATATCAATTTTAATTTAGTTAAAACAGGATGCCAGGGTGGCTCAGTGGGTTAATTCAGTTAAAACAATATTAACTGAGCTTGTGCCAAGCACCGAGCTAGGTGCTCAGGGTGCAATAGGACCACAATCGTGTCTGGTTTATAAATTGGCTTGATTTCTAAGTATCCTCACCTACTAAATTGCTATAATAACTGAAAACTAGAGCCAGTGACCAGAAGTCTCACTTCCACAGAAAATATTGAACAAGCAGTAAGTAATGGTAACTACAAACTGAAGATATCTTCCAGGTAGGATGTATTCTGGAAGATTCCTTTTCCCACTTAGAACCACAGGTAACCATATAATAGCTTCTGTGGAAGCAATACCGGAAGGTTCCCCTAGACGTTCATATCCTCACAGATCCTGAGGTATTTAGAATGTCCATGGCCAAAGGAATGGGGAAAAAAAGAGTTGCTATTCTCCTTTGTTTAGGTAGAACACATCTGTTCTTTAAAGATTAATCCGGGACATTTGCAAATGGAGAGTCTGAGAGCACCCCACAGGGAGTGTAGAAGCAGTGACACTGGGAAGGTTTGGTTACAAAACGATGAAAATGGAGAGTCCAAAGAGAGAGATATGAGCCCCAGGGCGGCCAAGCTGCACAACTTGAGCGGGCACCTCTCCCATCCCAGACGACAGGGGATGTCATTCGTGCATACAGCACCTTGCACAGGAAATGACTGTGGCTCTCGGTAGGAATGTTCTTTACCAAGCCCCTACTTTTGGGGATTAGTATTTAACACCAGAGCCATATCACAATCTTACATACACGTTATTTTACTTAGAAGTTATTGTATTTGTGTGTAGGTAAATGTACAGTTGTGTTAATCAACTTAGCTAATCTGTACATAACTCAATCTGTAGACTAATCCACGTTCTTGAGAACCATGTCCTTGAGTGCGAAGTTAAACAGGCCTAGAGATATCATCAAGGACAGAAACCTGAACTGGGTAGACACAAGTGGATTTCCTGGTTGGGTAGGTCAATTACCAAAGTATCATTGAGTTGGTGAAACCACGTCTGGGTCAGCCAAGGTCTACCCCGTGAAACTGTTGGGGAAAAAATTGCAATATCCTGCAATGTAATTTACAGACACTGCTGAATTTATAAATTGAGAGCTTGTATATTAGAATACTTGACACTTAGTCCAATAACTTCTCCCCAAAAAGCATATAATTATGATCAAAGGGTTAATGCCTAAGAGTTTTATTCTGATATCAAATTATTCAAAGTCAAGACAAGAGAACTCTATAAATATATTTTGTTATGGCAGCCTCTCTCTGACTCTCAAAAACTTCTCTCGATGAATGTCATTATCCAAGGCTGCAATTTTCAGACTGTGCACACACAGATAATGGCTATTCATTCACTGTATAACTCCCGGTGAGGAAACGGTCTCAACTCTTCTTTTAAAAAGCTCAACAGGCTAGAAAAAAAATGATTGAAGACAATAGCTTTTTAGGTCTTTCTAAAAGGGCATAATTTTCCAGAGGGATCTTCTTTTACCCTGTAAGAATCCAATATTTCTTCTGCCCAGGTTATTCTTTTGAATCTTTTTAAGTAGGTAGGTGCTCCCACATTTTACTTTGGATATCAACTGACCAAGTAAATGTATATATACTCAAAATAAATGTTCAGTTTTGCTTCTGTTACTCCATTGAGAAAGGCAGCATTGGACTACATCTATTCTTTGAAAGAAAGAGTTAATCATGTTTATTATGGGCCAATGTTCTAGGTGCTGAGGGTCCGTGGCTGAGCTGGGAGACAAAGATCCTGTGCTCATGAAATTTACATCGGGTGGGGAAGAAAGGACTAACAACAAGTATATTTCAGGGCGCCTGGGTGGATGGGTCCATTAAGGGGAGGCCTGTTGATTTCAGCTCAGGTCATGATACCTGGGTCCTAGGGTGGAGCCCTGTGTTGGGTTCCATGCTCAGCAGGGAGTCTGCTTGAGATTCTCTCTTGCCTCTGTCTCTGCCCCTCCCCCCCGTTCCTGCTTGCTCTCTCTCTCTCTCTCTCTCTCAAATATATAAATAAATCTTGGTGGGGGAAGGGGAGCTCTTTTGAATAAACATATATCAATGTGTCAGATGATGAAGGGCTATTAAGGAAAACAGCGGGTAAAGTGATAGTGTCAGAAAGTCTTTAAAAGCATGGTTGTTGGTTGTTTTTTTTTTTTTTTTAAGATTTTATTTATTTATTTGACAAAGAGACAGAGATCACAAGTAGGCAGGCAGGCAGAGAGAGAGGGGGGAAGCAGGCTCCCCGCTGAGCAGGGAGCCCAACGTGGGGCTTGTTCCCAGGACCCTGAGATCATGACCTGAGCCTAAGTCCGACACTTAACCCGCTGAGCCACCCAGGCGCCCCGGGTTGTTGGCTTTTTTAAATGAAAGGACATGGAGAAAGTATTTGCAGTGTATAAAGCTAACCAAGGAGCTACTTCTAGAACCTCTAAAGAAATTTAGAACCCAAGAATAAGAAGACAAGCAGTCTAATTTAAAAACAAGCAAAAAACGCAATAGACATTTCAGAAAGAAGAGACAGAAATGGCCAATGAGCCCATAAAAAGATGTTCAGCATATTCAATCGTCAGGAAAATGTAAATCCAAGCTACAGTGAAATACTACTACAAACCAAGCAACACAGGGAAACATTTTTTTTCAAGACTTACAATGCCAAGCATCGGTGAGAGTGTGGAGCCACAAGAGTTCCTTACTGCTGGTTAGGGTGTAAAATGGGACCAACACATTGAAAACCAGTTTGGCTTTTTCTTGTAAAAAAATTAAACATCAACTTACCCTCTGACCCAGCAATTCAATTTTAGGTAATTACCTAAGAGGAATGAAAACATCCGTCACCAGAAAAGACTTGCGAGTGATGTTTATAATAGCTTTATTCACTATAATAAAAAACTGGGGAAAAAAAAAACCTAGTGTCCATGAATAGATAAACGGACAAAGGAACTGTGGCATAATTGTGCTATGAAAAAGAACAACTATGAGACTCGTAACAACATGGTTGAATCTTAAACTCCTTTTGCTGCGGAGGAAGGAAGCCAGCTGTAGAAGAGTCCATAGGCTCGGACACGGCTGATCTGAAGTTCTAGAGCCGGCAGAGCTAATATGTGGTGGTAGGAACAAGACTAGAGGGGGCCTGGGGAGAGAGTGAGGGGCCATGGTGGCTGGTAGTGACCATGGAAAGAAATAAAGAAACATTTCGTGGGGGGAGGGGGGTAAGTGATGGACACATTCTATCCTTTAATCGGGGTAACACAGGTGCAGATGTATGGGAAAACTCATCAAACTGTCCACTTACATATACAATGGGATATTATTCAGCAGTTGAAAGAAGTGAGCCATCAAGCCATAGAAAGACATAGAATAAACTTAAATGGGTATTTAGAAGCGAAAGAAGCCAATCTGAAAAGACTACGTATTGTAGGACTCCAATTGTATGACATTTCTGGAAAAGGTGAAGCTATGGAGACAATGAAGAGATCAGAGCTTCCGTGGGTCTGGGAGGGATGAATGAGTGGAACACTGGAGGCTTTGCAAGAATGTTCATAGTTGTGTTGAGTAAAAGCTGGAAACAACAAAAATCTCCAGGAACGTAGAATGGGTAAACAACTTACAGTATGTTCCTATCATGCACTACTGTGTAACCGTGGAAATTAAGGACATCAGGCTACATGCAGGAGCACAGATGAGTTTTATAAAAGCACACTGAGCGAAAGAAGAAGCGTCTATAGAATCACTGAGCTCTACCTCTGAAACTAATAAAATGTTATATGTTAATTGAATTTATATAAAATAAAATTAAAAAGAAAGTGCCTACATGGTTAGGAGTCCATTAATGTAATGCCCCAAATGGACAAAACTAAATTACATTATTTATTTTATATAGTCTGGGTAGCAAAGCTTGGAAGAAATGAGCAACTGTTCACCATCAAATTCAGAATAACGGTTACTTTCGGGAGATGGGGAAGGGAGTGTGCCCAGGGAGGGAACACCCTGGGGGGTTGGGGGGTGATGCCAATGTTCTAATTCTTGACCTGGGTGATGGGTACACAGATGTTAACTCTAAATGCATTTATTTTGCTCTACACTGATAGGCTTTTTTCTCTTTTTTGCATTTGTTATATTCCACAATTTAAACAAAATTGACAAAAAGTTCAAGTCGCTTTCTCGGGGTCCAAGGGCTAGTTCCTCACAGGTTCATACGGAGCAGTGTTTCCCTAAAACCGCCCAAAGTCTATGCGGCAGAGCTGTCTGGATTAGTTACTACTGATTAGTTAATACAGAGACCTCTCAGTTAATGCTTGGGTTGTTTTTCACCTGTTAGCCTTTCTACCTGCCTGCTCGATGACATTCACCCACGTGTCAGTCTTCCCTTTGTTAGCTTTCCAAATGTGCTTAAAATAGTAAAAGGGAGTCCACTTTTGCTTTGCAAGGGCCTAGTTTGGAAGTAATAATAAAAGGAATAGGTATGGTTTCTTTCTCTTTTTTTTTTTTAGATTTTATTTTATTTATTTCAGAGAGAGAGAGAGAGCACGAGCATGAGAGGGGAGAAGGTCAGAGGGAGAAGCAGACTCCCCATGGAGCCGGGAGCCCGATGTGGGACTCGATCCCGGGACTCCTGAGCTGAAGGCAGTTGCTTAACCAACAGAGCCACCCAGGGGCCCGTGGTTTCTTTCTCTTCGCGCTATCACTGGGACAACCCTAAACTCCCGAAAAGCTGTATGCCTGTGTCTACTAGGAGGAGCCCAGGGGCCAGAGGAGACTGAAAAAAGGAAAAAACCCAGAGGTTTTATCTCACCGCATATATTTTTGCCCAGTGAAGGAATCTGTTTCAGCTTGGATGCTAATCCAGAAGCGACTTCTCCAGCCAAGGGGAGCTGGAGTTTAGCGATGCAACCCCTGTCGTCAGAACATAAGCAGGATGGGGGCATGGGGGGGTTTGGGGGAGGTGGGGCAGGGACAGCCAGGTAGCTCACTCTACCCTCAGACTGGAGGGAGAGACAGTTAAAGAGAGAACTGGCACAGAAAACGGTAAAAAAAGCCATTCTCCATTGATTCGAACAAACAAGCAAACACTAGCTCCACACCTAGTAGACTCAGCAAAGCCTTCTCAGCCAAAGGATGGATGGAGTGTCTGTAAAAAAGTATGTAAAGCAAAGAGCTCTTGGGGCGCCTGGGTGGCTCAGTGGGTTAAAGCCTCTGCCTTTGGCTCAGGTCATGATCCCAGGGTCCTGGGATCGAGCCCTGCATCGGGCTCTCTGCTCGGCGAGGAACCTACTTCCTCCTCTCTCTCTGCCTGCCTCTGCCTACTTGTGATCTCTGTCAAATAAATAAATAACATTAAAAAAAAAAAAAAAAAGAAACAAAAGCAGAGGGGCTTAGGACAAGAACAGTGTGGAACTCTCAGAAGAGGAACTACCGTGGGTAGAAATCATATGGCCCTGGTCACAGAGCCCAGAAGGATCTCGAATCCAGGGCCTTCAAACTCGCAGCCCAGCATTCTTCCTCCAGCCCTGACTGCCTCCAGGGTCGTAACAGGACTGGCTGGAACGTGGTGGGAGATGTGAACCTTACAATATCTCCGTGGGCTCTGCAGACAAGGAGCAAAGGCCGGGTTGCTGCTGCCCAGCGGGGGAGACGGTCCAAATGAAAGGCAGGTACCTGGTGGTGAGGAGTGGGCATCACAGGTTGCTGGTGAAGCTTGGAAGCCCCTTAAAGGTGGCTGGGTGTTGGGGAGTAAAGGGATTTGCACATGCTACCCCAGAGTATGGCATATGGTTATTTTGACCTGAAGGGCCTTGAGAAAGTCCGGCTTTCTACCTAAGATTTCCCGTGAGAAATGTGCCCTCCCTCTACTAGGAAAAGAACATTCTTATCGCTGGAGACTGGCGTCAATGCCAAAATGGACCTGTACAAACAACCTACTGAAATGGCCTGTATCTTCAAGTAGCTTCCTGTATCCATTTCCCAGTCACTGTCACACAATTGACTGTCCCCAGCCCAAGTCCTTTTGTCTTGTTACATCTCCACGATTTATTATCCTTTGTGGAAAAAGTATTTAAGCCCTTGAGCCTAATGCTTCTTCAATCTTCATTTTCCTTTTGATGACTCCCAGGTAATCATACAGATACTAAATAAAACCTGTGTCCTTTCCTTCTGAGAATCTCTCTTATGTCCATTTAATTCATAGGTCTGGTCGTAGAACCTAAGAGGGTGGAAGGAAGATTTTCCTCCCCTACAGGAACAAAGTCAGCTGGACCACGATAGCCAGTTTTTCTGGTCCAGAGTTTCTTCCCTCACAGCTTAGTGCCCAGGAACAACCTCTGGTAGATCATTCCAGTGAGCTAAGCACGTGTATGCAATCAGGATGAAAATCAAGTGCATGGAGAGGCCTTCACAGTGTCTGTGAAACTAGAAAATGCTTCTTAAAGAGAACGGGACTGTTAACTTTCTCGTTGAATACGAACTGTCGCATGACTGACATTTTGCAGTGTTCTCACATCTCTTCTCTCGCTCCTCTGATTCTGTGGTTGGCTGGGAAGAACGAGACTGTCCTACCACTCACAGTGGGGGCACACCCAGATAGCAAGGGCACCTTCCTCAAGGTGACTCCACCGGCGGATTCCCTAGTCACTTACCTGGCACCTGTTCATTATGGTGGACACGTCACACACATCATTGGATTCAATCCTCACAACATCCTGAGAAGCAGAAATTACCCGCATTTTAGAATTATAACTCACTCTAGGGATGCTTGGGTGGCTCAGCTGGTTGAGCGTCTGCCTTGGTCTCAGGTCATGATCTCAGGGTCCAGGGATGGAGCCCCATGTCCGGCTCCCTGCTCAGCCAGGAGTCTGCTTCTCCCTTCCCTCTGCCTCTGCCCCTATTTGTGCTCTCTCTTTCTCTCTCCAATAAATAAATAAAATCTTAAAAAAAAAAGAAAAAGGTAAATAAATCTGGCTATATAAAATGTAAGATTCCTGTTTAAAGGACACCATAAAAAGAAAGAAAAGACTCTCAGAAACTGGAAGGGGGGATGGGGAATGCCCACAAACTTGAAGAATTCATTTCTAAGACATGTAACAGACAAAGCATTAATTATTATCTACACGATAAAATAAACCCCACAGAAAATCCAGCAAAAGCCTTAAAGAAACACCAGACCTAATAAGAATATTTTATAATAATCAACAAACATATCAAAAGATGCTCAGTTTAATTACCAATTAGGAAAACACAATTTTCAATCCTAATGAAACACATTTCACACCTGCCAGAGCAGCAGAAACTAAAAGAGTCTGAAGCTATCCGTTGTTGGCGACGTTGAAGCAGCCAGGAGAGGTCGGTGCTCGTGGTGGGGGGATGAGTTGGTGTAATCACTTTGGAAAGTAACTTGGCCTCACATGATAAGTATCTGCATGGGTCCAGTTGGGCTTCTTAGAGAACACCCCAGAGAGACTCTACCACCTGCGTGGGGAAAGACGAGGAAACGGGTAATCGGGACAGCACTGTTTGTTAAGGCAATCGAAAGTCTGTCAATAATGACTAATCGAGGGATGCCTGGGTGGCTCAGTTGGTTAAGCAGCTGCCTTTGGCTCAGGTCATGATCCCAGCATCCTGGGATCGAGTCCCGCATCGGGCTCTTTGCTTGGTGGGGGGCCTGCTTCTCCCTCTGCCTCTGCCTGCCTCTCTGTCTGCCTGTGCTCACTCTCTCTCTCTCTCTCTCTCTAACAAATAAATAAATACATAAAATCTTTAAAAAAAAAAATGACTAATCGAATTTAGGACACGTTCGTACAACAGAGCAGCGCACGGAAAGGAAAAGGAATGAGCGGTAGCTGCATGAAGCGTCACGGAGAAAGCTCAGAACTGAATACTGAAGAAATGAAGCAAATCACCGAGGAAGACCTAGTGCGTGTTTCCGTTCACATAAGTTCCAAATCATGTAAATCAAAAGCAAGGTAGTGTGTGAGGACACAGGCGCAGGCGGCAAAACCTGAAGGAAAATCAAGACAACACTGAAAGCAGCATTCCCAGGGGAAGGAAACTCCGAGGTGGCAGGAACAGCAAGGTTATGGATGGGCACACGGGCGGCTTCAAAAACACTAGTCTGGGCGTGATGTGGACCCAGGTGTATAGTACAGCATTGTTCCTAATGGCAAGAGAAGAGAAATGACCTAAAAGAAATGAATTAAACGTATTATGACATAGTCCTACAGTGAAATAATAGCCACAAAAACGAATAAGGGAGGTTTTTTATGAACCAATATGGAAAGATCTCTGCTTTGTTATTTGGTGGAAAAAAGAAAGGTTGAGAACAGTGCTTACAATATGCTGCCATTTGGGTGGCAAAGTAGGAAAATGTCTCAGATATCCTGGGTGGGGGGTACAGGGCCCAGATAAGACTAGTTGCATCTGGGTAAGAACGAGGTAGATGAAAATCTCACGCTTTAGGCCATGGGACTAAGATACCTGATGCTAAACTTAAAAACTTCAAATGTGACATAATTTATGGAAAATTTTATGGTTCAGGACTTATTTGCAAACACTCCAGCAAGTTGAAAATTAAGAGTCTGAACAGATGAGAGAAGATGAGCAAAACGTTGATAATGTTGAAGCAAGCTTAGGGATGGAGGGAGGTCCGCCTTGGAAATTTTCTATAACAAAAAATTATGTAGAGTTTTGGGTCAGAACTCAGACTGAGCACACACATTGAAATCCTCTCCACCTCCAGATCCCACAAAAATAACATGAAATGCATCTTAAAGCTCTATGCACAACATAGCTTGTCATTTACAATTCTGTCAACAGCAAAGCCAGAATCAATGTCCAGAGATGGTCTTATAAATTATCGTAGAGCCACCCGAAGTGAAATTATGCAGCCAGAGCCCAGAATCAAAGCTAGATAACCCTCAGGAGGGATTTGTTACCTTTGGGGACCAAGGTTGGTAACGCATTTCCATGTGGTCTCCGCCACTCACAAATGGGGGGTGTGGAGGGAGGATGCGCGGGTTCCCCCTTGCCTCATCCTGGGGTGAGAGCAGGTATGTCCTTCTCAGGGGTGACTCGGTGGAATTCTGAGGGCTGAGAAAGTGTATGTATTCTAGGAGAGAGGCCACCTCTCTCCAAATTGAGATAGATCGCACGTTAAATGCCAAAAGCCTTGAAATGATCCACCTTTCCATCAGTGGGGGACTAATTGAATGAGCTCGGATCTATCCACACAGTGGAGTAATAGGGGACTGAAAAATGAATTAAGAACTATCGACACTTAAATAGACACATCTCCAGAACGGGTTATTAAGTGAAGAGCGCAAGGAAGGAAAGTACATGATCTCTCACTTATCCAGGGAGGAGTGCTTTGAGTGTATGTACTAATTCATTTACCTAGGTGTTTTTTTTTTTTAAAGATTTTATTTATTTATTTGACAGAGGGAGAGAGAGATCACAAGTAGGCAGAGAGGCAGGCAGAGAGAGAGTGGAAGCAGACTCCCTGCTGAGCAGAGAGCCCGATGCGGGGCTCCATCCCAGGACCCTGAGATCATGACCTGAGCAGAAGGCAGAAGCTTAACCCACTGAGCCACCCAGGCACCCCAACCTAGGGTTTTTTAAATAGAAGGAATAATATGAAACAAATAAAAGTGGCTACCTGGCAGGGGAGGAGGCAACTGGCAGGGGACGCTGAAGGACGGAGACGGGGAGGGAAGGCACATTTCTCTGCACAGTCCTTGTTTGGCCCTCAGCCCCTACAGCTGCTCTGGGCCCCCTACCCTCGCTACCTTCCTCTGCCAGCTCTGCTCAGGGCTGGCCCCTGGATTCTGCTCCTGGCTTCCTGGAGCTTTGCTTCTCTGTGAGGAATCTGGCTTTGCAGACTTTCTTGACTGTGTGGCCTGATTGCTGCTGCAGGGCCCCCGGCCCCCTGCCCCCACCCTGTTCCCCACGTGGATGCCAGAGGAAGCAAACCCAGATGTTGTTGACCATCCCAGCTGTTGTTCCTGAGCGCAACCAAGACGCACAGAACAATTTCATGGGCCAAAAAAACTGCATCTGATCACCAGGTGGTGCGGCTCTGAGATCCTCCCAAGACTCCTGGCCAGGCCTTTGATAGTTGAATTCTTCTCTTGCTTCTGGGAAGAGTGCACCAGCAGGCTCATGGCCAGCTCCACTCGTTAGGAAGCAACTGGTAGGTGTTTTAGGCTCAGAGGGAAGAGGCGGGGAAGGTCAGGGTGCAGGGGGTCAGGGGCCTGGGGCTCAGACAATTAGAGAGCAGGAAGTGTGTGCGTGCGTGTGCATGCTTGGGGGGGTGCGTGTGTGTACAAGGCAGAGAGCAGTTGTTCAAAAGCTGTAAAGAAAGCTTCCTCTTTCCCATCATAAAGAGAAAAAGATACTCAGACTTACAGCTGTGGCAGAGACTGCCTTTCCCAGACCCCGTGCCTCTAGATGGGGCCCCATGACAGTGCTCCCCGGGAATGTGCGCAGAGGTGATGCAGGTTCTCTCCGGGCCCAGGAGGCGAAGAGCAGGGATGGCTTCCTGTTCTCCCCCTTCCAGGGCCTGATGGGCAGCAGCCTCTTGAAAGCCATGTATTAAAGGCAGTGGAGAAAGAGCCCGGCTGTTGAACTGGCCCTCAGAGGAAAGCCACCAGGAACACCCATTTTAGACTTTACGTGGGTGAGACACAAAACAAAATAAAACAAAACACTTCTACTTGATTTGAGTCATGGCATGTTTTTCAGTTGATTTGTTAGAGCTGCTAGCTTTCCTTAAAGTAATACACATAGATTTCCCAATAGAGTCCTGTTCAAAATCTGGATCCCAAAAGAAGATGGGCTTCCGCCAATGAAAGGGCAGCGAATACTCTTCCCATTTTACAGAACAAAAAACTGAAGCTCACGTAGGGAAGTGATTTGTCCTCCCTCTTTTCACGGGGCCAGAAAGCCTCCACCACCGAGCTGTTCTCACTCTGTGAGGTTCCCGAGAGCCCCAGTGACGAGTGTGCGCTTTTCTCGAAACCACACTTGGTGAGAAAGGGGAGCCAACTCCCCAGACGGGACAGGACTTCACGATTTGGCTTGGAGCTGGCAGGGCCTCGTTCTCCACCGGCACCGGAGTAGCCCCTGGGGGATTGCAGGCAGTCCGTGGGAGGGAATCACAGAAACCTCCCAGAGACAAATGTGTTTTCACACCAGCTGCAAAGTGCAAAGTGATATTAAATTGTCAGCATGTTTCCCCTGGTCTAAAGAACCTGAAATCCTGTCTGTGTCTGTCTGTCATCAGATGCGGTGGGGCAAGGGGGCCACAACACAGAATCTCGTGCACGGAGAGTAGGTGCCACCGTGGCCAGGCTTTGGGAATTGGGGCTGGGCCCCCTCACTTGCCCTGATCCTGAGCTTTCTCCTCTATAAAGCTGGCACATCAAGCCTGAGAGGTTTGCCTGAGAGGATTCTAAAATATGTGTAGAGATCTTTGGTGTGCTCTGAAGGACACAACTGACGTTATCTCATTGAGCGAGATACTAGGCCTGAAAGATCTACCGGGGCCTTCTGTGTAAGTAGGTGGTCAGGTTAAAGCCACCTTCACTGGTTTCCTAGGATCGTCCCACTAGGGATATTATTGTGGCCCAAGACCAGTCCCACAATGTGAAATCTCAGAGGATCTCAGGACTCCTCTCATCCTGTATTACTGCTCTACTTATTATCTTCCTATGGCCAATGGTACTTACCAGAAATGGCGACAGCCATGTTTTCAGTCCCCCGTAGCCTTCTAGAACCTGGCCACCCCTGGTCCAGATAGAATTTATTTCTTCTCGAACGTAGGTGGCATGCTGTGACTGCCTTTGTCTAGAAGGTGGTAGAAGCGATCCCTCATGATTTTGGCGGCTAGCTCATTACAGGCAGTGTGGTGTCTCCTAGGACCCCTGGAGACGCCTGTCTTTGAAACCAGCCACCATGCTGTGAGGGAGCCCAAACTAGCCCACAGGGGAGTCGGCATGCAGAAGCCCATGAAAAGGGGCTCAGCAAACCCCGCGCCTCCTCCCCTCCCGCAGCAGCCAGCATCAAACCCCAGACAGGGAAGGGGACAAACCTTTAGAGGATCCCAAACTTTGGGTCTCCCAGCTGAGACATCATGGAACAAAGACAAGCTGTCCTCGTCTCAGCTCCCAACCCACAGAACCAGCGCCCATAACGGATGTTTCCTCTGCGCTGCTCAGTTCCGGAGTGATTCTTGGAGGAGCCGTTGGACCCGTGACATTTCCCCTGTAGACCACAGACCTCCTGAGGAGGGAGACAGTCTTGTCTGTCTCCTCCTTAGCAAGCTTCCCCCAAAGACTCAGGAGATGGGGGCAGCCTGGTCCTTCTTTAGGGATGCTTGGCTATTTTCTACTTGATTTTGGAATCAAGTCATTTTGGAAATTGGTTTGGAAAAAAGTCAGTTGGTCATTTTGGAAAGCTCCTGTGCTCGGCGAGGCTGGGACTTCTGAGCTATGCCAAGAGGTTTATTCCTTCGCTGAATATTCTCTGAATGTGTAACAGGCCAGAGGGCTGTGCTGGAGATAAGGCAGTGAGGAGATCAGACGAGGCCCTGGCCCACGTGGGGCTTCCGGTATGGTTGGGAGTGGACAGGCTACAAGCAAAAGGGGACACTCAATTACTCTAAATTGTGATGAACGCTACTGAAGGAAACACAGAGCGAAGGGGATGAATGGTCCCAAGAGGAGGGACCTGCCTGGGGGCGATGGTGAGCAAAGGCCTCTCTGAAGATGAGTGTGGGGGACGGGGGAAGAACATTCTAGATGGACGGATCCATACACGCAAAGACCTGCGCGTGGGAAAAGCCAGGAATGTTTGGGGAAATGCAAGATCAGTGCCTTGGGGTGTGGGGAGCCAGGGCAGGGGTGGAAGCTGGAGAGGGGGGACAGGCAGGCCACGACGGCTGCTTGGACTTTACTCTAAAGGGTATGGGCCAGGTCCCCGGGGAGGACAGCCCTCCTCTGTGACGTGAACTCCAACCTCGGGCTAGGGTGCCCGTGTCAGCGGCCTTACCCCCTTAGTTACTGAGCAAGTGGTCACTTGTGGTTCTCTCTCACACGCACGTAATCACACACAGAGCACACCCACACGATATTAGCCAAAAGTAGGTAAATAAGAAGTAAGGATCTTCCAAACAACGGAGTCTTGGCCGCCTGGCGAATCACAATCACCACACCCTCTACTGTTCACAAAGCCTCTTCGGGCTCACCGAGCTCCCTCGCACTTCTCCCCCACTTCTGGCAACTCTGCTTCTCTGCCAGCTGAGCTGTTAGAGCAGAAAGCAACCTAGGAGGGATTCCTGGGGGAAGCCACAAGTGACTCCCAGCCCTGAGTGAGAGAGGAGGCGAGAACTTCAGGGTCAGGGGGTGGGAGCCAGCACCCGACCCCCGCGGGCCCATCTCTCCCAGCGGCAGGACGTGCTCTTGGTTTAATTAACTCAGTGTCCCCAGATGAAGAAAGCAAGATCACTTGCAGCATTTTAATATTTTTCAATGAAACTTTTTTACTGAAGCCTGTGTGACCCACATACAGTGTCCATAGCATGTTCTAGAATCATTTCTATCCAAAATGTCAGAATAAAATTTCAGTGTTTAAAGTGACAAGAACCGCCATGACAAAGACGGGCGTTTGTATCTGACGCTAGCTACTGTTTTCCAGGCACCGTATTTTACCCATTTAATCTTCACGATGGGCGTTAGCTTTCCAGAAGCCTCACCCACGTGTCACCACCCCCCGCTTTCTCAGCACGCCTCCTCCACACGCTTCCCGGCTCAAACACGCGCACGTGCAGAACCTCCAAGTTCGCGTCCTCGTGCGTGTCCACAGATGTTTGCTTCTTACCCCTCGAGAACCCCGCGAAGAAAATCCACATTCCTCTTGAGCAGGAGCGGGGAGCGGCTGTGTGAGACCCAGGACAGGACGGCCCACTCGGACCAGGAGCTGCAGGGCGGGTGGGGAGTGGGAAAGATGGGCCGGTCGTGCGCCCCGGGCTGGCAGGAGCGAGGGCTTGGGCTCGGCCGTGCGTGCGCTGTGGCAGTCTGTCCGCTGTCTCCTGAGTGTGGTCCCCGTCCCATCTGCTGCTGCCCGAATTGTGTTTTCCCACGCCCGGGCCTGCCCAAGTTGTCACCAGCTGGGACCAGCTGTCAGCCAGTTGTTAGGCCTCCGCTCCTCTCCCTGCCACGGGACAAGCCCTCTTGTCCGCCGGAGCCCAGAAGAGCTTTCCGACAGGCAGCCTCGGGGACAGACGGCACTCAAGACCTGAGCACCCCGCCGTCAGGGCGAGACCCAGGTGAGAGACCCACGGGGCCACGCAGCCTGCGAGACGGACCCCCAGACACACAGGAACGGAGTCGGAGGGTGGGGATCAGAGGGAGAGAGTGAGCGGAGAGGAGCCTCGAGGTAGATGTTTACCAGAAAGCAGGGACACACACACACACACAGGCGCGATGGGCAGACAACGAAGAATCATTTCCACCAGAAGCTCCCGGGGCATCGCGGGGGCCTCCCCAGCCAGGTACTCAAAGTGCGGCCCCAACCCCGACCAGGAGCCTCGACTCGACCTCGCTGGGAGCAGCCGGACGTGCAGAGTCCCCGGCCCCGCCCAGGCCTACAGACCCGCGCTGTCCTGGGGCTGCCCGGGGACCCGCGTGGACACCTCGTAGGAGAAGGGCGGCCTGGACTCGCTGGGCGGGTCTCCCGCGCTCTGAACTGAGCTCGGACGACTTGAGGAGCCGCAGGGAGCAGCTGACCTCTGGGCTCCCGGCACAGAGCCAGGGAGAGGGCCTGGCTGCCGGCCCCAAGCCAGCTCTGCCTTTGCCCCCGTGGGGCACCCCCGCCCGCAGCTCGTAGGCTGTCATTCCCTCTTCCGGAGGGTCCTATACGTTGCCTCCTTCAAGGCCAGTCTCAGACAGGAGGTCTCCTTGGGTACCCCCAGAAGCTGGACCCTCCTCCCCTCACCCCTCCCAACCAGAGCCCGACTAGTGCTGGCTGCGGACGGGCTGGACGGTCGCGTATTCCCAGGCGGTTTCCCTGACTGCTTCTCAGTAGGCGCAGCAGAACAGAGCCGAGCTCCTTAATCATCCCCACGGCTCAGGTGGATAGAGCGAGCTTCGAGGGCCACCCGGCTCTCCTCAGCCTGCTTGGGGGATACCGAGTATCATGGGTGCCGAGGTGGGAGACCCGCTGGTCTCGGGGCCCTGATCCTCCAGACTTCTGTATCCAGACGGTGGGCCCCGGAGGGTGGGGCAAGGCCAGCCCAGAGGAGGGACTGGAGCCCACAGTCTCAGCGGCCCCACCGGGAGATAAGGGCGCTGTGTGCTCCAGGCTATTTCCAAAACCAAGGAATTCCGTTCAGGCCGACAGGCTCCCAGCGGCCTGCCTCCCGGGGGAGGGGGCAGCTGCAGAATTGCCTCTGAAACATCAAGAATGACGATTATTATTTATTCATGAACTCAGCACCTGCTTGGTCTTCCCTGGAAAAGGCCCCTCTCTCCAGCTCTCAGCCTCCAGGCCCCTGAGGGGACCCTCTGCTCATAGCCGGTCACTGGCTGATGCTGGATGGGGCACGGGCGTCCCCCCCACTGGAGGCTGCTAGAGTGGCCCTGGACAGGGGCAGGAAAGAGGGGCCACCCAGGGACACCCCCGACCCCAGCTCTGGGCCCCACAGACCTGGTGTGGAGAGAGAAGACACCACCTTACCCGCCTATCAGCTGGGTCTCCTGGGGCAGCTGACCTCACCTGTCTGGAAGTCAGTTTTTGGACTGTAAATTGGGACCTTGGTCCCAATGCTGCCTATCTAGAGGGCTGGGGGAATCTGAAGAATGTGCAAGTTCTAAAAAGCACTAAAAAGCACTAAAAAAGCACTAAAAAGCTGGCGGGACGGTTGCCCTTCCACTGATCTGGGCCGGAACAGCCCCTGCTAGAGAAAACCACTTCGGGCTTCTATTTTAGAAATTATATATGCATTATACTGATCACCGTCTTCATTTAAAAAAAAAATCTTGTCCCTTTATAGAAGTCTGGACTTTCTTGTTATAAAGAACAGGTGACAAAGGATGGAGGGTCCTCAGTAGTGAGAGTAAAATGAAGTCGCTGGCTTGCCAGAACCACTGAGATGGGACACAGGGATCGCTTGAGAGCTATATGTACATGGTCATGGAAGAACTTTTTTACTGACATTTCTGCAGGAAAAATAACTTTATTTTTAATGGTCTGAAACCCTCATGGAAATCATTACTTTTAACACATCGTTTCTGAGATTTCATATGAATGTAATGCTCATGCTCCAGCAGGACAGCCTGCTGGGAGTCCCTACCATGGGCTAAGTTCTTCTATCCTGTTTTATCCTTTCAGCTGTGGCACAAGGTGGTGACCATCTCCACTATCCTGGTAAGAAAACTGAGGCCTGGGGAGAAGCAGCTTAGCTAAGTTTGCATAGTTGGTAGCAGGGAAGGAATACGAAGGCAGGGCTTTGGCTGTCATATTCAACCCATCTTCTTCCCTGTGAAAGGTTCCCTACGTGACTCTGGCCTACACCCACCTGGTGATGGGACCAGCAGAGGTGACAGAGTCTTGTAAGCTGTGAAGTCCTCCACACAGATTACAACTTCTTTCATCAAAGCTCTAACTTATGACACATAATTTAGAGTTCGTTATTTCCTCCAACGAAGCCTTGCTTTTACAGAAAGAACCACCACAGTGTTCCTGGAATAATGAGCATTTAAGATATATGAAACACAAATTTCCAGGAACACGGTGTGCAGAAGGGAAGTGAGCATACAGCAGGCTGGGAGGGGAAACCTCTGGAACTATAGGATTTTGCAAAGGAAGGGCAAGAGGAGCTCAGCTGAAGCCTCCTCAAGAGGGCAAATGCTTTTTGGTCACCCCAACCTGCTCACAGTGCTGGAGCAACCAACTGATTTTTTTTTTTAACCAACATTATTATTTATCATCATTATGCATATAACGACTTAGTGTATGGTAGGGCCCGAGACAGTTATTATTTCCAATGAAGCTCAAAAAGGTTGAATAACCTGTCCACAGTGGTGAGAGAGGCATCACTCACTAGTAACACATAACCATATGGTCCAACAACTCCGCTTCTGGGTACATCCACAAAAGAATTGAATGCAGGGATTTAAACAAATATTTGTGTACCCACGTTCATAGCAACATTATTCACAATGGCCAAAAGGTAGGAAAAACCCAAATATCCATCCAGGGGTGAGTAGATAAACAAAATACTGTAGGTACATATGATGGGCTATCAGTCAGCCTTAGGAAGTTAAGAGAGACTCATACATGTTACCACATGGACCAATCTTAAGGACAGTCTGAAATAAGCCAGATGCAAAAGAATACATATTGTATGATTCTACCTAGATGTGGTTCCTAGAGGAGTCAAATTCAAAATGACTGAAAGTAAAATGTGGGTTTCCAGGGGCTGGGGGGGAGGAGGTGAACATGGGGGAGTTCATGTTTAATGGATATGAAGCTTCTGTAAGCAATAATGAAGGGTTTTGGGGTTGGAGGGCAGTGACGGTTGCCCAACAACGTGAGTGCACTTAATACCACTGTACTGTATATACAAAAAATGGCTAAAATGCCAAATTGCATTTACATTTTGTGTTATATGTATTTTACCACAATTAAAAAGATACAAACATAGTGATCTGAAGGGGCACATGCACCCAAATGTTTATAGCAGCAATGTCCACAATAGCCAAACTATGGAAAGAACCTAGATGTCCATCAACAGGAGAATGAATAAAGAAGATGTGGTGTATATATACAATGGAATACTATGCAGCCATCAAAAGAAATGAAATCTTGCCATTTGCAATGACATGGATGGAACTAGAGGATATTATGCTTAGCGAAATAAGTCAATCGGAGAAAGACAACTATCATATGATCTCCCTGATATGAGGAAGTGGAGAGGCAACGTTGGGGGCTTGGGGGGTAGGAAAAGAATAAGTGAAACAAGATGGGATCAGGAGGGACACAAACCAAAAGAGACTCTTAATGTCACAAAACAAACTGAGGGGGGGTGGGGGGAGGTGTGTAGGGAGAGGGTGGTGGGGTGATGGACATTGGGGAAGGTATGTGCTATGGTGAGTGCTGTGAAGTGTGTAAACCTGGCGATTCACAGACCTGTACCCCTGGGGCTAACAATACATTCTATGTTTATAAAAAAAATAATTTAAAAAAAAGCAGAGTCAATGCACAAACCGTGTAACAATGATGGTTGCCATTTATTGAGTACCCAGTACATAGCAATACAACCATGTGAGGTAGTTCTTACCCTTCCGATCCTAAGATGAAGAAACTGAGGCTCAGGGTGGTTCAGGACTACCCCCAAAGTCATAAAGACAGAGAAATAAAGGTGGGATTCAAAGCCAGGTCTTTTCTGGCCATCTCTCTGACTTCTGGGTTGCCTCCTCTCTTCTGAGAGCCTTAGCGCCCTCTGCGTGGCCTTTGTTAAAAGGATTTTGTTTCTTTCACAGAAAACTATCAGCAAAGGGCATTCAGCCTTGGATCATTATCAGAGCTGCTTATGGCATCAATTCAGTGTGGCTTGGGGTTAATTCCTCCCCATGTTGCATCTTGGGGAGGAATTGGCTTTCCCATCAGGCAAACTGGTGGCTGGGTTTCAAGGGCATGTCCAAGACCCTCATTTCAACACTCTCTCATACTGCATAGCCTCTCAGACAGAATGTCTAAAAAGAAGCCAAATTCATAGGTCGACCAGAAGTCCCATTTTGCTCTAGACAGTCTTGGTTCCCAACTGTTGCCTTTCCAAAGTATCCTGGTTTGGAGGATATTCTCAGCCTGCAAATGCTCTAGCTAAGTTTTGTTTGGGCAACAGTGGGCTTCAGACCTCACAGCCAGGGTTGTCTCTTGTAAATTCCTATTACTGTTTGATTTGAAGTCTAAGAGGTAAAATCATCCAAAGGTCAAGACCGATACTGCAGGTTTTGTTTTGAAGTCGTTCAATGGGGACAGTTATACGCATCTTGTAAGCCAAGGGGCACCTGGGTGGCTCAGTGGTTAAGCCCCTGCCTTCGGCTCAGGTCATGATCCCAGAGTCCTGGGATCGACCCCCGCATCGGGCTCTCTGCTCATCAGGGAGCCTGCTTCCTCCTCTCTCTCTCTGCCTGCCTCTCTGCCTACTTGTGATCTCTGTCTGTCATATAAATAAATAAAATATTAAAAAAAAATAAAATAAAATTTGTAAACCAAGATCCCGAATGATGTGTTTGTTTCTGTTTCAAAGTTTTAAAATGCTTCTATTTATTGTCTGATAAGGATTATTCTCTGATTAAAAAAAATAATTCAGTAGAATGATTTTTTTAAAAAATTGAAGTGTTTGCTTGAGCAGGATTAGTGGAAAGAGTAACTATGACGAGGTGTTTCGGAGTTGATACTTAGAAGAACCACACTTCTGTGTAAGTAGAGTGAGTCAAAAATTGTCTAGTTGATATTCTTTGGCAATTTGTTGTCACTCCGCGAGGGTTTAAAATTTTTTTTTATTTCATTGGAAAGCAATATATATTCCTTTCAGATAATGTGAAAAACATAGAAAAATATAAGAAGACAATAATACCATTACCCAAGATCGCTATTACATTTCGACATATATTTCTAGTTATTTTTGTATTCATGTTTGTATCGTTTATCCAAAAATAGCACACATGCTACATGCTCTCCAATAACATAGCTTTTTCATTTATATGTGAAACACTTTTTCTATTTGCTAAATATATCCTATAAAAATCACTTTAGTAGCTATGTGGTTGTCCATTATATGGATGTATCAAAATTTACTCAACTCTGCCTCTACTGTTGCATGTTTCTTGCCAATGTTTTTGGCTTTGAAAAACCAAAAAGAACTGAGAGTCATTCTTTTGGCGAGCATTTTGTGCACATCTGAATTATTTCTGGGGAAATAAGTTTTTGGAAATGCATCTGCTAGGTTAAAGGAGATGCCGTTCTAAGGTTCTTAATACATAGTCCTATCATAGTCACTGGGGACATTCTAAAACTTCCAAAATAAACAACAAAAAAAGCAAGAGACATTGAAGGGATACATATTCTAGACCTTTTCCCATTAATGCACTTCCTCCGAGCCTCATCGTCATGGGTTCCAAACCCAAGCTGGCCAGCCTGTTCTAGTCCCTGCAGTGTCCCAGGATAGTTGAGCTGCAGAGGGAAGAATCCAGGACGAGAAGACTGGATGCCTGGCTTCGAATCCTGGCTCAGCTGCACCTATCTGGGTCATAAACAAGGTATCTGGCCTTCTGGACCCAAGATCCCCCATTCGTGAAACAAAGGGTCCAGCCAGAAAATTATGAAAAGTCCTTCCTGCTCTTACATTGGAAATGAAAGGAAATTGATGAAAATGCTGTAAAATATTAACATGAACTTCTAACTGATCTTAGCTGGGCATGCTTCCTTTCCCCTTTCTTTCAACCTCCCGGTGTCTCACGTCTTCCCCGTGCTTGGCTGCATTTTACCTTCTCTTGTTTTACCCTAAAACTCACCCTTGGACAGGCTTCAGCTGGGTGGCCAACGATGACCAGGCCCTTTTGAGTCATTAGGAATTAGAAGTAATCTTTCCCCAATGTGCTTTTTTTTGCTGTGGTTTAGGGCCTTTGAAATGCAAATCATTCCAACCTGCAGCTAAGGAAACTGGGTTTGATAGGGCCTCCAGCTGACCTCCACAGCCCATTCTAAGTCCCAAGTAGGCAGGACCCTGTGGCCTGCTTCCGAAGATCAAAGGGACATTGTTCATGGAAAGCTCACCACCAGAAAACCGAGATGAGCTAGTAGTCCCACCCCGCCCCCTCCAACACACACACATCGGTTTAATATCAAACCTCTGTTAACATAAGCAGGACAACAAGGGCTCTGGCCACTGGGCTTAGAGCAGCTTGAGGAGAGAAACTACTGTGACACTCAAAAGAGGGGCGATGTAACAGGTAAAGTTGCTTCTCGGATCTCTCGTGATAATAGAGCAAATCTAAGTGGTCAGGACTGGGGCTTCTGGAGCCGGCTGGCCTACACTTGGATGGAGAAGGAGCTGATACGTTCACATGGAATAAAGGAAATGAATTCCTACCCCCAGGCCTAGGTGACAGAAGATTCAAGTATTTCAGCGGTGCGTTGGCCGTCTCTGCCTTGCTCCTTCTGGAGCTAGTCGTGCCTGGTCAATGGAGGTCAGCGAGCTCTGGCCAGTGAGGTGGATTCTGACTCGCCTGACCGCCACAGGTTCCCACACTTCCCAGTCTGGGAGTCTGGACCCCTGCCCTCTCTTTCCCCGTGCATGCCCGGTGGACACACACATTATCTCCACTCCCTCCTGGAATCCCACTAAAATGATAGTAAAGGAATGCAAAAGGCACAGACCACAAGGACAGATAGAACAGGAGAAGAGACTCCAGCAAACAAGAGATACCCATGAAATTCTAGAAGCTGGAAAACAGAGGGCTTAGTGGTGACTGACTAGCAGATAGAAGGACGATCTTTCGTCGGGAGGTTGAGTATACTAGAGAGGAGACAATTGCAAACAAGAGATGTCAACACATTTCCAACAACGCAAAACAGATGGATGAATGGTACCTGACGAAGAAGAGAGAAGAAAAGTGAATCTAATGTCCTTCAGGAGACCAGCTAGACGTAAGCTGACATGAACCCAAGAGCTATGGAAAGGCTCCAAATTGGAGGTGAGGATTCAGAATGAAGCTGAACACTGGAGGACAGTGAGAAGCCTTCCTAAGAGCAGTTAGACTCCCGGTTGCCCACCCATCCCCCAGGGGCCCATTTGGGCAAAATGCTGAAAGTTTACTTCCTAAAGAAGTCGCATTGCAAAGGTCATCGTGGAGATGCCAAGCTCAGCTGAAAACAGGACACTGTTTGGTCTTGAAAACAAGGGGACAAAGAGTAAAATACACACACTGGCCAGTGAGAGCACAGCTTGCCTCACGGCTCTCGTCTCTGCCTGACTCTCCAAATGGTGGCATCGCTTACACCACATCGGGCCCTGTATGTTCTGGCGAGAGAATGGAGAAATTGTCATCCCACAAACCGACTGATGAAAATGAGAAAGAAAATCTACCAGTATTGGCATTTGAAAGTTTACCCAAAGACCCACTGAGCCCCCCAGGCCCCAGGGATCACGTTATAATAAAGCCTACCAGTTAGAAAATGTCACATGTGTGCACAAAGCTATTTAGGGCCTCAGTCTTAAATAAGGATGTGCAGCCAAAGATCAGACCATTTCAATAGGTAGCCTCTAATATGACGGAGAAGCCAAGACAACATGAAAGAGGGAACCCAGACCAATTAGAAGACCCTTATTTGAATTTTAGGAAGTCTGGGGTCCATTTTCAGAGAAACCACAAAAGAAAATTTTCCAGAATAAAGAATTTATTTATTTATTTATTATTATTATTATTATTTTTAATAGAAAGGGTCCTTCAAGGGCCCAACACAATGTCTGAAAAAGGACATGGGGTGACTGGGTGGCTCAGTCGGTTAAGTGTCTGCTTTTAGCTCAGATCATGATCTCAGGTCCCCACATCAGGCTCTACACTAAAGAAGGAGTCTGGTTCTTCTCCCTCTGCCCCTCCCCCTTGTTGTGTTCTCTCTCTTTCTCTCAAAAAAAAAAAGTAAAAATCTTAAAAAAAAAAGACATATGGTTATAAACCTTAATAATAGGAAGTATAGAGAGGATATCCCAAAAGTTTTCAGGGAAAAAACAACAACAACAGAAAATTAGAAACTAAAGCACTAGTTTCCTTCAGAATTAAAAATTCTGAGGGAAAATATTTTGCAAATACAGAATACAATACTCTCCTAAATTATTAATCAGATGTAAGTTGAGAAAAAAATTCAGATTTGAAATATTGCAAAAGCTCATCTCCCATGAACCTTCCATCAGAAAGTTGTTGCGGAATGTTCTCTACCAAAATGAGTTAGGGATGTGACAAATATGGACGGTGGTAAAGATGGAGGAGTGGGGACCAGATTTACTGTCCCATCTGAAACAAACAAAGAATGAAACCAAATATAGGAAACAATGGCTCTCAGGATACTGGACACGCAGATAACGAAGGCTAGTGATCCCTGGGAGATGGAAGGTGTGGTATAGTGCAGAGAAGCTGAAGCAGGTGACACCCAGATATGGAGCTAGAAGTCTGGGGAAACCAAGGGAGATCCGAAGAAGGTCCCCTCCAGTGCTGAGCTGTGCTCGTGTGTGAGAAAACCAGCCAGGGGCAGCGAAAGAGCCATGATGGGGCTAGAGGGAATGGAGATGACATCCTGTCTGGTCCCAAACATCAGCCTGCACTGTCTCATGACTCAGGAGTCATCTACCAGGGGACTAAGCAGGGATTTGCCCCAGTGGTGGGGGAAAATGAACCCTAGATTTATGACTGCTTTGTTCCAGCCTACCAAAGATTAGAGGCAAAAACCAAAAGGATTATTTCCATGTAATTTAACCCCAACCCGGAACAGGATTTAAAAATGTTTTTAGGAATGCAAAAATATCCAGCATCCAGCTAAATAAAATTTATGGATAAATATACAGACTATTATTATCACTGAAATGTCTTTGAGAGGTAAAACTACAGCGAAAATATAAAGAATGTATTATAAGGTTGATAACAACTATAGAACTACAGCGTATGAGAATATCATCACCAAGGCCTAGCTGGAAGACCGGAAATACATTGTTGTAAGTTTTTTATATGTGAAGTAGCATAATATCACTATTTAAAGATGTACACCACCGACTATGAACAACTAAAATAACACAACAAAGATTTATAGTTAAAAACCAATGAAGGGATTAGAATGGAATAACAAAAAACTCTCAAGAAATTCAAAAGAGTGCAGAAAAAAAGGAAGTAGAACCAAGAACACATGATGGAAATAGCAAACAAAGAGTAAGATCCTATATTTGAACCTAAACACCTCCATAATCACATTAAATATAACTGGCATGAACACCTTGTGATGGCCAGACTCCAATGTGGCCACCATGGAGACTTACCTTCTGGTGTTCACATCACCATATAAGCCGTTCCCATTGAGGGTAGACTGGGCTTTGTGATTTACTAAAGACTACTACAGACAAGGTAAGGCAGATGGGATGGTGTGATTGCAGGTGGGGTCGTAAAAGGCAGGGTGATATTTCTCTTTTTCTCCCTCTCCCCAGGAAAGCCATATTGTGAGCAGCCCCACGGAGAGGCCCTCATGGTGGCGAAAGGCAACCTCCTGCAAACGGCCTTCGTGGTGAGCTCAGAAGCAGAGTCTTCAGTTTCAGTGAAAGCTTCAAAGCCTGCAGCCCCAGGCACAGCTTGATTGCAGCCTTATCAGAGATCCTGAGCCCCGAAGGGCCGAACTAAGTTGCTTCAGGATCTCCGCCCCTCGGAACCTGGTGATAAAAAGTCTCCGCAAACTAGGAATCAAGGGGGACTTCTCCAATCAGATTTGGCGCATCTACAAGACCCCTAAAACTAACATTGCACAGCAACTGAATGCTTCTCTCCTAAGATCTGGTTCAAGGTAATAATGTCCCCTCGCAGCATTTCTTTCTTTCTTTTTTTTTTTTAAGATTTTATTTATTTATTTGACAGAGATCACAAGTAGGCAGAGAGGCAGGCAGAGAGAGAGAGAGCGAGGAGGAAGCAGGCTCCCCGCCAAGCAGAGAGCCCGATGCGGGGCTCGATCCCAGGACCCTGAGATCATGTCCTGAGCCGAAGGCAGAGGCTTAACCCACTGAGCCACCCAGGCGCCCCGCTCTCAGCATTTCTAGGCAGCATTATACTGGAGGTTTTAGCCCTTGCACAAAGGCAAGGAGAAGAATTAAAGAGCATCTACATAGCAAAGGAAGAAATAAAACTGGCTTTATTTATAGAGGACATGGTCATCAGCACACAACATTCCTCTGAATCTGCAATAAAGCCATTGGGACCACCGAGTTTAGCGGCCTTGCAGGATACAAGAACAGCATACGAAAACCAATGTATTTGTATCGACTAGCGACAAAGAATCAGAGCTTAAAATTTAAAAAAAATCTATATAATTCACAACATCAAAAATATTAACTGCCTACGGATGAATCCGACAAAAGGTGTGCAAGATCTATGCTCCAAAGATTGCAAAATATGGCTGCGAGAAATCAAAGTAGACTGAATACATGGGGAGATACATGTGTTCGTGCATCCAATGACTCAATGTTCTTAAGAGCCCAGTTCAACTGAATCTCTCCAGATTCAACATACTTCCAATCAAAGTCTCCGCAAGATTTTTTGCAGGAATTAACATACTGATTCTAAAATTCATATGACCGCGTAAAAGATCAGAGCTCAGGGCTACACACAGAAAGAGCATCTCGTTGAAGAAGGAATAAGTGAAGGTAAAATTAAGATGTTTGTTTTTCTTATTCTTGATGGATTTAATAGGTAACAGTTTATTCAAAATAATACCCACATATTTGCTTATGTATATGCCTATATAGATGTGTATGTGTATACTTATGTATGCTTATATATACATGAAACAAGTGACAGCCATTACTCAAGGGACAGGAGGGAGGCATTGAGATTATTTTGTTGTTATAAGGTACACTATCTGGTAAGTGGTGTAGAATTATTTGAAAGTAGACTTGGATTAGTTATAAATGTGCATTGCAAATTCCAGGGTTTTGGCTAAAAATAGTTAAAAAAGAAAAATATAGCTGATATGCTAAGAAAGGAGAGAAAATAGAATCATATAAAATGCTCAATTAAAACCACAAAAGGCAGAGAAATAGTGGAGGCAAAGAAAGAGAGGAACATAGAACCAGGACAACAAATAGAAAACAGTAGCAAATATGGTAGACATTACTCCTGTTTTACCAGTAATCACCTCGAAAGTCAGCGGTCTACATGTACCAATTAAAGACAGGAGATCAAAAAACAAGACCCTCTTACATGTTGTCTATAAGAAATTAAAAGCACAGTGAGATACCACTAAATATACAACAGAATGTTTAAAATTAAAATGATTGTATCAAATATTGGCAAGAATGGGGAACACTAGAACACTTACAACAATGTTGGTGGGAAAGTAATATGGTACAGACCATTTGGAAAACAATTCAGCAGTTAAAAAAAAAGCACAGCAAAAAAAAAAAATCTATATGACCCAGTCCTTCCCCTCTTAACTATCTTCCCAATGAAAACATATGGCCATACAATAATTTTACATGAATGTTCATAGAAACTTTACTTTTATATAACCAATGAACAGAAACAACACAGATGTCCTTCATCTATATAATGGGATACTACTCCAAAAAAAAAAAAAAAAAAAAAGGAACCAGCTACTGACACAAGCAACATCATGGATAGACCTCCAGATAATTATCCTGAGCGAGTAAAGCCAGTTGAAAACTGGCTTCATACTATATGAACCCCTTTATAATAAATCCTAGGAATTGCCACTTGCTCTGCGGTGACAGAAGGCAGAGCGGTGGTTGCCTAGGGATAGGGAAGGAGGCAGAAGAGAGAGATTACAAAGAGACACGAGGAAATTTTAGGAGGTGATGGATATATTCATTACCTTGATTGTGGTGATGTCAAAATTTACATATCAGTGTATCAAATTATACATTTTTTTTTAAAAATTTTATTTATTTATTTGTTAGAGAGAGCGAGCACAGGCAGACAGAGAGGCAGACAGAGGCAGAGGGAGAAGCAGGCTCCCTGCCGAGCAAGGAGCCCGATGCGGGACTCGATCCCAGGACGCTGGGATCATGACCTGAGCCGAAGGCAGCCGCCCAACCAACTGAGCCACCCAGGCGTCCCCAAATTATACATTTTTAACATGTGAAGTTTACTGTCTGTTAATTATACCTCAATAAAGCTGTTGAAAGGAAAAAGGGCATCAAGCCCTTATAAAGAAGATCTAGAATGTAGGATTTGGGGGGTCCAACACAAGAGGTAAGAGGAGAGGGGAATGCCAGGCAATTGGTAGAAGGCCTAGGATGCCACTGAGCCAGAGAGCTGTCAATCGGATGGGAACAGGAGGACGGAGCGCTCCAGGAACAAATGAAAGACATCCTTCGTGTGTTTGAATGTGCTCATTGAAACACTAAGGAAACCAGTTCTACTGGAGAGTTTGGGCACGAATTAGATATATTAAAAAAGGTCAAAAAATGCATGGCGCTAAGTAAACAAAATGAGGCAATTCTTAATCGCAGGGGGACTAGAAAGTTGCACAAGGTAGGGAAGATGGTGGGAATGCAAAAAAAAGTGGCTCTATTCTAAACACACTTACCCAGTCGTGAAGACGTAAGGTCAATGAGCCAATGTCATACATTGGGAGAAATGGAAGGACAGAGGTGGAAACTGGTGTGTGGCTGAGCCGTTGGGGAGAGAGGCTGCAAGAGGCCCCACATTTCAAGGCCCAAACCAAGAAGTCAAAAGACAAAAATCTCATGGTAATGTATCGAGAAAGAATATAATTAGGTGAGGCCATAGGTATGTTAACAAATCGTATTGTGGTCATGATTTCACAGCATGTACATGTGTCAGATCGGCATGTTGTACTTACACACACACAATGTTATAGATCACTTATGTCTCAATGAAGCTGGGGGAAATGGCGACATTGCGTAACCCGTAGACAGACGGGGGTCACTAGCAGAGATGGAGCCGAGGGACAAAAGAGCAGGTCCCTTTCGGGAGCCGGACTCAGGGCAGGTAGGAGATGGCTGCTTGTCATCAGAGCCAATACTCTGGCTTTTCAAACTACGGATAAATATCCCTTTGACAAAACTAAACCCGAGGAAACGTATGGCAAGAATCCTGGGAGAACCTCAGTGACAATGAAAACAGCAGGTGTGACCATCTCCCCCTCCTTATTTGTGCTTGTCCAGACGTGCCCCGGGTCTATTTATTACTTTCATTTAAAAAAAGGGGGGGGATCAATAAATGCAAGTGAACAAAACCCATCCCGTTCACAGTTCTGGGTAAGGCAGAGGAAAAGACTTGGAAAAGAAAGTAGAAACCATGCTGGAAAATCCCAGAGTCCTGAGCAGCTGGCAGGGCGCCTGGTCCGCAGTGCCCTGGACAGCTGGGAGCCCTCCAGCCCCATGCATGCGCGCATGCATGCACACCCCACCGCCGCCAACACATACACACACACACACACACACACACACACACACATCAACGAAACACACACACACCCCCATCACCACTGACACACACAACCCACCGCCACTACTGCCAACACACGCGCGCACACACACACACATCAACAAAATGCACACACACCACACACATACTTCAATGACAACACAGACACACACACCACCACTGCCAACACACACACACACACATACCATCAGCAACAACACACACACACACACACACACACACACACACGTCAAAGGCTGATAGAAGATTCCTGACATCGTTAATAGGCTGCTTTCTCCTACCTGCAACTTAACCTCAAAACCATCTCCCATTTGGAAACTTCAATTTTCTAGGTGTTTCTTCTTCAGAAGGAAGCAAGGAGTGGGTAAGAAGGGAAATGAGAAGGAGCTGAGTGCTATCCTAAAGAGAACATTCTAAGTTTCTAGGTGAAAGGCTGGAAAGGGGGTCCTTCCCACATACTCTCTCATTGAATTCCAAAAATAATTCATATCCTCTTGTAACAGAAATGAAATCAAAACCCAAGTTCAAATAATATTTCCGAGCTTCCCAGAGTCAGAATTTGAACCCAGCACTCTTCCATCCTTCCTTGTCCCCTCTCCTCTTTCTCTCCCTCCTTCACTAATTTTTTTTTTCCCTTTCTAAAACCCTTATATGGCACCCAGCCACGACACTGAAGCCCGGGGTTGGGTCTCCGTGAACTTGCACTCAGAGGAGCGATCTGAGAAGTAAGACACGTGAGTGAATAGTTTCGGGTGCTCGTTAGGGCTGTGTGGCCAGCAGAACAGGGTGCCGTGACAGACAGCTGGGCTCGGGTGGAGCGGGGTTCACGGGAGCAGGTGGTCAGGAAGGGCCTCTGAGAATGTGATGTTTGAGCTGAGCCCTGAGTGTCAAGCTGGGGAAAGGCAGAGGAGCAGAATGTCCCCGCCTGGGAACAGCTGTGGGACTTCTATCTGGTGGGTGGGGGCTCCCTGGGACAGGGACCCTGAAAGTGTGGGAAGACTCTTGGTGAGGGCTCTTGGGAATGGCACCTGTGAGGAGGGTTGGGCAATAGCCCAGGCAGAGGGGTGCTTGAACCATGCTGGCCCCCTGCACGAGGACCCTGACCTTGCTACAGCGGTCTTGTCGGGGTTGAGAATTCAATCATCTCCACTGCCTGATAATTAAGTCCTGAACCTGATACTCAGCCTTTTCTGCCTTCAGGTTACAGGAGATGATTGTCTCCTTCTCTGCCACCAGGAGAGTCCTCGGACTGTCACACTTGACCTTACTGATTAATCATGCCCAGCCTTCCACTGCCTTTCTCAAATGCATCAGTGGTTCTCAGCAACGGCTGTCCTACTCTGTTGTTCCTCCCCATTGCCAGCTTCTTCAAGACCTGAGACACTGCCCTCCAAGGGCTTTCCTGTCCATAGATATTCCATCCAAGTTCATCATGGACTCGGAACGGCGGCTCGGCTCGCCTGGACCCTCAGGCTGGACCACGGTGACGGGGTCCTCATGGCCACTGGCTGGTGAGTGACCTACCTCTAAAATCCCAAGCAGAGTCGGCTTCCCCAGACCATGTGCGTAGGGTAAGCTCATTGGTGAATTCTGTCTGGACCAACCCCTGGGGTGGTAGTGAAGGAAGTTCGCCAGATAACGTGAACTCCAGCACCTTGGTGACAAGGGCCCAGCTCACCTCATGGGGAAAGCTGGAGCTGAGGTGGTTCTTCACAGATGGAAGCTGGGGGGCTGGTCTTTGGTAGTTCCACATCAGTGGATTATTGGGTTGGGCTGCCTCCTGGGAGGAGGCTACGATCTCCAAGGTGACAGTGTCCTTCAACCAAGCGTGGTAGGTGTAGGGGGCGGGGCTCAGCTGGGAGGCACCTGTAGGTGACATTGCTGGTAGCCGGGGAGTGAGCACTTGGGTCCTGAAGGGGGCCTGGGGGAGTGCGTGGGGACAGCCTCCCTAGCCCCACTTTGGACACTTCTGTTGTGAGAAACAATTAGCTTCCTTTCCTGAGGCATGGGTAGAGTCAACATCTGGAGGCCGAGAGCCCGAGGCCCCAATTACAAGTAGCAAAAGAATTTGGACAGGATGCATTTAATCTGGAGTTAATGGTACAATGCTCCGCCAAGATAAACTTCTCAACCTCGACATATTTTATTTTGAAGAAAATGTTATTGTCAGGTACGAGGGAAATTCATCCTTACTCCGGCCGCTGTGCCAGGGGACATAATCACTGGATGGGGCCACGTGCTTGGTGCGCTATCTTTTTCATCTAAGTAGATTCCCCCCACCACAGACCCGCCTCCCAGAAAGCTGGCCATGGTTACTAAGTAATTCCAGCCTCTGGCAGCTGCAGGAAAGGAAAGCAATGTGAGTTGAAACAGACATTTTGGCATGTCACAATTCTAAACATCAGATATGTTGGATTCCCCCCATCCCCAGCTCTGGGGGGAATTCAAATGGGAATTAAAGGGAGTACGTTGACCTTATGTTTCGTTCCTTATGTATATTTTTATTAAGCACATCCCATGGGCCAATATGGCGTATTTATTAATAATAACGACCACCCTTCACGGTCCCTCAGGGGCCCTGCGCTGTGCAGACATTATTGTATAATACTTGTGAGGACTGTGGGAGGTAGATGTGTGCCAAAATTATCCCAGTTGTCTAGAAAGGGACATGGAGGCTCGTCTAGATTAATCAACCTAAGCTAGGGATGTTCAAGGGCTTTCTATCTATCACAGAGTCTAGTGAAGTCAAGAAACTCAGTAAATGAGTTCTCTGATGGCCCCCTGCCTGCTTCCACGGTGTACAGTGTGACACGCAGATCTGCTTCTCAAGAGGGGCCTGGCGCTCTCTGCCCACTCTAGACTAGCTCTAGAACTCTCCAGACTGCCACAGGCAGGAGGTCTGGGTGTTCTTTCAGCTCCACCCTTGGGGCTTTGCTTTAGGGCTAGGATAGAGTTAAAAGTAGGATAGGGTGGGACACCTGGGTGGCTCAGTTCAGCTGAGTGTCCTGCTCTTGGTTTCAGCTCAGGGCATGATCTCAGGGTCGTAAGATTGAGCCCTGCGTTGGCTCCATGCTGAACCCAGAGCCTGCCTGAGATTCTCTCCTTCTCCCTCTGCTTCTTCCACTGCGCTCGCTCTCTCTCTCTCTCTCACAAATAAATAAATAAATAAAAATGTAAAAAAAAAGGATAGGATAGGATGGGGGATTGAAAGGAGGGTTCTACAGCCCACGTTCACCACAGAATTCAAGAGCACACAGTGAAGTGTTGGAAATAAATACCCTCTTCGTTTTGGGCAGGGTTCAATGTCAAATCCTGGGTGTATGGTCACTAGTCTACGAACTTTTTCAGAGATATTTTTCCACCCAGTGAGGTCAGCAGGGCTGGGATCACCAGGTCCATTTTGAATAAGGCAAGTGAGACTCAGCAGAGCTACTGACGTGCCCAGGACCACCTTCAAACCCTGGGGTTAAGGCCTCCTGCAGGGCCATGGAGTCTGAGGCAGAAATCTGGGGGGACACCGTGCAATCCAGGAGAGAGAAGACAGGCTGTGGAGTCAGAAGAACTGGGTTCAAATCCTGGGTTGCTAGCTGGGTGACCGCGGGTAGGTCACTTAGCTTCCCCCAGCCTCAGTTTGGTCATCTGTAAAATGGAGCGAGTGTCACAGCTGTAAACAAGCTAGCCTGGGCTGTTTAAAAGAAGTCCTACATCTCTTTTCCCTTTCTCAAAGATGTACAATTATTCTTACACAGACATGTGATTATTATTAAACAGTTACACTTACCTGCCTTCTAAGACTAATTTGAGGCAGCAGATGCAACGCTAAGGCCAAAGAAGCCAGGTTCTCATTCTCTTTAACCCTTGCTCCCAGACGCGTAGGTCATTTCATAGAGGCCAGAAACAGATGTACAAGGCAGTCATTGGACCGACATGGGGCCAGGCTGAGCACAAGCTGAGCTGAGCCCGGCCCCCAGGACGTTGCTTTTTCTCCAGGATCCTGTCTCACTCTGCCTTCTTCTCCTCCGATGCTGAACTTCTGTCCTGACCGCGACAGTCTTACCTCTGAGCATCTTCACTGTTCTTCCCTCTGCCAGGAACACACTCCAGCAAGTGTGTTAGCTCAAATGTCGCTTTCCTCATTCATTCCTTTACACCGGGCTTACTGAATACTTACTAGATTCTAAACAGCGTGCTGTTCTCTTCTAGCAGGAAAACAGTCAAGAAACAAGCTCTCACGCATATCATTTCTGTTGGCAGTAAGGGCTAGGAAGAACAGAGAGGAGGGCCAAGGGACAGAGTGGCAGGACACGATGCTTGAGGGACCGGTGCCTCAGAGAGGAGTCGAGAAGGAAGAGAAGGATGGGATCTGGGGGGGCATGGGCAACAAGGTGGGAGGAAATCCTCGGTGGGAATTACTTGGAGTACGTCAGAAAGAAAGGAATAAGGCCTGGGTGCCCCCCACTCCCATCCCTTCCTGGGTCTAGAATCTGGGTTGCCTGGAACAGGGTGAGTTTGTTTGCCTTCGTGAACTTGTTCAAGTTGTCATGTTCTGGGAGTCAAAGATCGCCAAGCCCATGGCCAGCTGGACAGAGAAGGGGGTGAGGACACTGGCATCGCAGTTGGCCTTGGTGAGCCTGTACTCTGCTCCCCGGTGCGGGCCACCTGTCCAGAGCTAGACGGAGCCTCAGTGGGACCATGAAGTGTGTCAGGCAAACCCATCACTGCCAGCCTGGCTCGGAAACAGAGATGCAGCCAGTCACTGCGACAGAGACTCTGGGATCACTGTGCTCACCTGCCCACCCAAGGCATAGTCTTTCTGTCTGAGGTTCCCAGGGCTGCCATAACAGAGCACCAAAACGTGGGAGACTTAAAGCAATGGCAGCATATGCTCTCAAAGTTCTAGCGGCTGGAGGTCTGAAATCACAGTGTTGGCAAGGCCATGTTCTCTCTGAAAGCTGTAGAGGAGAATCCTTCTTGGTCTTTTCTAGCTTCTGGGGGTTTTCTGGAAACATCTGGGACTTCTTGGCTTACAACGACACAATCCCAATCTTTGCTTTTATTTTCACGTGGTGTTCTCCCTGTGCGTCGCTGTCTTGGCATGGCCGTCTTCTCAGAAGGACATCAGCTGTATTGGATCAGGGCCTCACCCTGCTTGAGGATGACCTCATCTTCACTAATGACACCTGCCACAACCCTATCTCCAAAGGAAGTTGCATTTGGAGGTACTGGTGGTTGGGACTTCAGCATGGTTTTTTTTGGAAGGTGGGAAGGGGCATCGTTTAGCCCACACCACCTCCCCTGCCCCCTCCAGCGAGGGGCCTCGCAGCCTCTGACGGGCACTTGCACTGATGGGAGAAATTGGTCTTCAGTGTATCGAGCTCAGTTGCTGGAGCTTTTCCTCTCCTGCTTCCCTCCGGCAGATATTTATCAAGAGATTAATGTATTCCAGGAACGGCGCCAAGTCCTGGGTGCCCAACAGTAAACAAAACAGATGGTGGAGAGCCTGTCATTACGTCATCCTTGCTGGTGGGTCCTGGGTCCCCTCTGAGGCCACACAGAGCACCCTGGGCACACTCTGCATGTGGCTCTGTGGATACCCGAAGACAGGGATGGGTTCCCCCAGAACTCCTTTCAATTGAACAACTTTAATGTCCTTACCTCACTATAGGCCGACTAGATATTTTATGGACCAAAGTAGGACATTTCTGAGAGTGAGAGTGAGTTCTATCAATAATTACACCAAGACAACATGCATAAACCAGCGATGTCCCGGGCCGACCGCAACATATGGTCACCTCATGGGGCACGGGTTTCCAGGTCCTTCCTCACCCCTGGCTGCTCTCTTCTGGGTGTTTTGTAGTCTGTCTCCTTTTAAATCATTGCTCCCAAAAGTAACTGCCATATGTGTCTGGCATAGTGGAAAAAAACAAATAGGCAGGAAGATCATTTTAATAAATGCGTGGAACACTGTAACAGAAGCAAGGGGGGGGTATTTTGGGAAAACAGAGGAAGAAACAATTAACTGTTTCTGTCAAAGCTGGGGATGGCTTCCTGAAGGAGCCCATATTTGAAATGGGTCTTCAAGGGTGAGTAGAAGTTTCCCATTAGGGGAGTGGTGGGAAGCCTTGAGAAGGGCATCTCTGTCCTGTTGCAAGGTAGAGGAAGAGTGGGGATCCTTGCTCACCTGTTGCTGATGGAGAATCATGTTACTCTTCCTAGAGTCTTGTGAGGTCTTATCTGATGCAAGCTCTATGTTGGGCTAAATGTAGAACATAATGGGAAGGACGTACTTGTCTGGGATGCCAGGAGTTCTCAGTCCTACTTTTGATCTTCTGGTTTGTTCTAAAGAAGAACAGCCAAAATACAGGCAGAATTTGGCAAATAAAGTATGAACAACCTGGTCCAGGATCTACCGCACGTCTAGACCCCAGTAGGATTGAGTCATTTACAAGCATTTGCTGAGAATACACTTCCTTGATGGGTCAGGCTGGTGTCTGGGGAGGGAAAGATCACACATGGTCCCGGCTCTCAGAGAGGTCCTTTTAGTGAGCAAGACACCCACATATAGTGAACTGTAAGTCATGACAAACTATCTAAGAACTGTCACTTACCTTCATGACTGTGTTGTGTATTTTGTGGACACAGGGCAAGTTTTGAGTAATTCTACCTGGTAGGATATCGTTGACTTTCACTGAAGAACTTTGAGGGCTTTGACGGACAAATAAGACTTCAGAACTAGAGACGAGGTGGCCCGGAGGAATGAAAACACAAATGAGTGGAGTCAGAACAGCATTTGGGGCTGGAGCGCAGGGTGGGTGGGGAGACGGGGGAGGTCAGGGATGCTGCCTCAGGATGCAGGAGCTGCCGGCCTAGTGGGCCGCCATCACGCCTGGCCAGCCACCCACACGCCTGCCTTCCCTCTGGCCAAGGTCTCAACACCAGTCTGGTGACTGTCCTGGGCAGATGGGAGGGCAGTGAGGAAAAATGGGGATTCCTGAAGCCTCCACAACCACAGCACATCCCAACACGGCTGGTGATGTTTTCCCCACCCTTCATGAGATGACTGTTTAGCGGGTGCCATGGGCTCCCTCCATGAGGTGGGCAATGGCCATTCTCCAGAGTGAGGACTCACCCAGGAGTCGGCCTCCGTCCAGATCCAAACACTCTGCACGACCCGGGCGATTCCCCACGATGAAATCCTCGTCAGCTCCCTGGAAACCTTAGCCTGCCACAGGGGCTCATCCTGGACAGACACTGGGACCAGAGGTATGGGCACACACAGTCACTGGGGGAGAAGTTCAACCACTGACATGGTCCCCGGTCTGTGCCTTCCTGTCTGCGCTGAGAGGGAAGCTCAGCTGGGGAGCTGAAGGGCATGTCTCCTGGAGCTCAGACAGCCCCTCTTTGGAGAGGCTTCTCCTTGATTCGCTTGCGTGAGGCAGGGACTCTCTCTCCGGGGCACTCTTGGACTTCTCTTGAACACCTGCCTCACGAACGGCAGTTGGCCATGAGTGTGCCTTCATCCCACCTGGGCTGTCAAAGGCTGAGGGCAGGGGGTGTCTTGTTCATTTCCAAATCCCCAGGACGGGGACCCAGTGGCTGCTCAGCAAATGGGGCTGGTGGCAAAGCCAGGCAGAGAGGAATGAAGTGTACCCAGAAAAACACAATAAAATAAAATCCTGTATTCGTGGAGAGGAGAGATGGGTGGGGAGAGTGAGAACAGGCTGGGATCTGAGTCTGCTTTTGTTCTTATGGGCCCCACTAAAAACATTTACAAATGATACTTTATGGCTATGTCGATACAAAGACGAATGTAAGGCAGGCACTATTCGTTGTTGCGTGTTCGTCATCGTTCCCTTCAGGGTTTCCTTCTGATTCTAAAAGACAGTGAACGTAAGACATTTTGGTGGGCCCCTAAAGTACAGTGGGTCTTAGGCACTGGGCTTACTGTGCTCTAGCTGGGCAACTGTCCATGAGCCATGAGCATGGTGGTCAAATACGGATAAATGGTCCCACCCAGGCACCAGCCAATCAAAACCCAACTTTGCAGGCTCAAGTTCCTGCAGGCCCCTTGCTGGGCCCAACATTAACCCTTTGGTGGCTAGATCTTGGGAAGGGCCAAGGTTGAGGGGTGGGGAGAGGCACTGTGACTCATTACCTGCTGGTATGGAAGGACTAAACGGCCGGCATCCAGGACAGTTATGTCCTTCCCATTGTATTCTAGGGTTAGCCCAAAGTAGAGCTAGCATCAGATAAGGCATGGACATTCTGGTGCCTTCTATAAGCCCTGGGTGGAAGTAGAAATCATAAAATATGGTCACTGCAAAAAGGCAAGATAAAGAAGGAGGAGGAGGTGAGCCTGGCTGCCAGGCTTCTGATCAGGGTCACCACTGGTGCCATGACTAAAAGAGGGAATTCAGCAGGAGGAGCAGGCTGGGGGGGGGGAGATAAGCAGCTCAGTCTGGAATACATTGACTGTGGTGTATCTCTGGGATTCCAGGAGGCCATGCCTATGAGTGTCAAATAGATGGGTGTCGTTTTTTTAGGAAATAAGGTAGGGATGCAAAGAGAGATCTGGAAGTTTCCGTGGGTGCATAGTAAGCCCTCAATAAATCTGTCCCAGGCTGAACGAGAACCTCCCTCCCCGCCCCCAGTATTTCCGCCCCAGGCTCAGGGGATGATCTGGAGGACCCCACACAGTCTGACACATTCAGGGAAAACACAGAACATTCTTTGTCTGATTATGATCGGAGCAGACAACTGCGGGGCGCGTTTCAGCTGTGAGTACCCAAGGTGTGGGGCCTCTGGGGGCTCGCCACTGTCAGAAGTCAGCACGAGGGGCCAGCAAGAGCTTGTCTTGTTGTCTTGTACCTTGAAGATCTGGGAGGCAGAAGAAGAAATTGCATTTTCCAACCCCTGAAGCCATACTTATTTTCCCTTCCCATCTATTTCCCTGAGTGTGGTTTTTTTTTCTTTCCACTCTGTTGATAGATATTATATAATCACATTGTTTAAATATTTGAGATGGTGATTACACCACCATTCAATTTTAATTGCTACTTCTGTTAACATGTCAGATGTTCTCAAGCAAAATTAATTAGGACCAAACAATTGATTGATGGTCTTTAAAATCCAAACCTTCAGAAACTAAGCAGTTTCATAACCCAACACTACGACTGTAGAGAGAATTTGAACAATAGAGCGGCTCACCTCAGGGATGGCCTCCCCTAAGGCCACATGTTAGTGTTATATCAATGATGAATAAAAATGCAAAGCATGCAGTTGAGAATCACAGAATTTATTTTTTTGCAAAAACCCCTTCTATAGCAGGTTGGATGTTTCACTCGTTTCTTTTTGAACCCTTTAAGTGATAGGCATCTCAATACCTACCAAGACAGCCCTATCCACTGTTGGCCTCTTGTCATGGTTACCGAATTCTTTATGTTGTACTGGAAAGGAGTTCCTAGTCACTGCCTCCCGTCGCTTGTACATTTCATGCTCTGAAACAACACGGAAAACTTCATTTCTGGGGGGGTGGGGGGCCGTGTGGTGCAGTCAGTTAAGCTTCTGACTCAGGTTGTGGTCTCTGGGTCCTGAGACTGAGCCCTGGGCAGGGCTTCGTGCTCAACACAGGGTTGGCTTGAGATTCTCTCTTCCGCTTCCTCTGCCCCTCCCTCTCGTGCTCTCTCTTGCTCTCAAATAAACAAATCTTTAAAAGAAAGAAAGAAAACTTCCCTTCTGATCTGAGGAATCCATTGAGAACTGAGTTCTACAGGGAAATAAACAGACCCACTAGATACCACATTCTGCCTTCGGTGATTACATTAGGGTTGGGGGGTCTCAGGATTTCCCTACCAGACTTCTTTTCACATTGTGTGGTTAGAAGTCCACAGACTTAACAGGATTTGAGAAATCTTTGAGAAGGCATTCTGAACAGATTAGTAAGTTGCCATGCCTTCACTTAGATGTCATTTTTGTAAAGGACAGCAGACCCTAAGATCTACCTCTGCCTTTGCTCATTTTGAGGAACAGGGTCAAAGTTTGGGGGAGAGAGTTAACATGCAATGTTGACTATGCACTTAAACATAAAGCGCGGTGCGCCTGGGGGGCTCAGTTGGTTAAGCATATGCCTTTGGCTCAAGTCATGATCCCAGGGTCCTGGGATGGAGCCCCACATCAGGCTCCCTGCTCAGCAGGGAGCCTGCTTCTCCCTCTTTTCCCCGCTTGTGCTCTCCCTCGTTACCTCTCTCCCTCTCCAGTAAATAAATAAAATCTTTAAAAAATAAAAGTAGTAATCAGGTTGCGTGTACAAATATATATTTATTTTAAAATTTGGGGGGGCAGCTGGCTGGCTCAGTCGGTAGAGCATGTGGCGTTTGATCTTGGGGTTGTGAGTTTGAGTCCCACGTTGGGTGTAGAAGCTACTTAAAAAAATAAAATCTTAAAAAAAGATAGCAAAGAGTTTTAATGATATTTAAGCTGATATACGGGAAACTGCAGAGAAGGGCTTTTATAAACAAATGTGTACTTCAGTCAGATGGAGTCCGATAGCACCGGCTCAGAATTCCAGCTCTGCCACTTATTAACAATGTGGCCTTAGCTTCTTCAGATGGAAAATGGGTATGAAAATAATTAACCTTGCAAGGCTAGAGGGCAGATTAAGTGAGAAAAATCTATCAAGGGCCTGCCTTTGGCCCTTGATACAAATCTGGGTTGTATCAGGTGCTCAATAAAAATGGAATGCTTAGGATTATAGATTCCGATTTTAATTATGAGGAAGAATGTTCAATTTAACCGACTTAGAAAATTAAATAGTGAGAACAGACATAGGCAACCGATTAAAATCTATTTTAAGGCCATATATTTAAAATGTCTGCTGATGTTCAAAAGTTCATTAATTTAAAAAAGTGGTATCAAAACATTATTAATTAAAAGATTTTTTTAAATAAGTGGAAACCAACCATGGTTGAAAAAAAATCCAAATACAGGAAAACAAGTGAAAATTCCCTCCCCTCCTCTCCACACCGATCTTTAATCTCAGCTCCCAGTAATCCCACCAAGTAGCCTGGTGGGTGACCTTTCATATATGCAGAGATAAGCCCATTTATAAGTGTGATGTTATTGCTTCAAGAATGAGCACATGTTGGGGTCCCTGGGTGGCTCAGTTGGTTGGGTGTTCCCAAAACTCTTGGTTTTGGCTCAGGTCATGATCTCAGGGTCCTGGGATTGAGCCCTGAGTCGGGCTCCATGCCCAGGAGAGGGGAGTCTGCTTGAGGATTCTCTCTCTGTGTCTACCCTCCCCCACCATGCTCTCTCTCTCTATCAAAAATATTAATACATCTTAAAAAAAAAGAACAATCTCATGTTAGACACTGTTTGTCACGATACATGATGGACCTGAGCTCAGTCCTCCTCATGGACATGAATTGTTCTGTTAGGTTTTTAAAGAGAGGATTTGGAATAAATAATGCTAGTGATCTGTAGTATTTTCTTTGAATCCATGATCCTAAACAGCTGGATGAAAACATAAAAATTCAGGTTAACCTGATAGTTCATCTCTAAAAGAGGGCAGAGATCCAGAGAGCAGGAAGGAAGTACTCTAGAGGAGACAAGAAGGGGATTCAGGATGAGTGGGGATTATTTCTATACTATTGAGAATCGCCCCACAATCATATGACATTTTGTCATTTATCTTGCAGTTGGCACTGATGGTGCCCCTACAAGGACAGGACCCACTGTCCCCATCTTCAACCTGAGAAGACTGAGGCTCAAGGAGGTTTTCCTGGCAGTTGGGAGGCGAGGAATTGGGAGCAAGGGGGAAGGAAGGTGGGGGTTGATCTCTTCATAAACCTGCTTTTTCATGATCTGGCTCTTCAAAGCCCTCCCTCAGCAGAAAGACCATTAAAAAAAATGCAGAGTGACCCGTTGGCAGCAGACCTTGTGTCTTCTGCCCAGCTTAGGCTACTTCCTGGTTTCGGAGGAATGCGGGTCTAGGACATCAGGCTGAGCGTGGGGCTCCTCTTCATCCAAACGCATTTGTAAAGGATCCATTGTTTTGTGAGCACCTTTGAGGTGTTAGAAATCACAAGTTGGACATCACCAAATTCGGGACAGTAGAGCCTGCACGGGGCTGGCAACAGGGCTTCTGTCCCAACCTGGGTGCATCCCCCCAGCTCCCCAGCCCTCACCTCCCTACCCTCCACCCCTGAGTGTGGGATGCTGTGGTCCCAGCTGCCTAGAGCCAGAGGAGCACTCCTTGGGGTAACACTGGGGTAGTCAGGGCCTCCGTGAGTGCCGAGAAGGGGAAGAGACCTCATTTGCCCCCCAGTTCACAGAATAGAAAATCCCCACACTCATCCCCATGGTTTCAGAGGTGAGTGGAGAGCCTGGCATCCTCTAAGGCCGACCCCGGGTTTTCACAGAGTGGGGCAAGGCAGAGGGGACCAGAGACTCCGTCTGGCACGGATGGAGATGTTCAGAAAGTTTACGGAGGCATCAACCTTATCCTGTCTGCAGAAGTCCGGTGAGAACAAGTGGACTTTGCCCCTCTGAGAGCATGATGAGGGCCCTGCAGGTCCGGCTTGTCGTTGGCAGCGCTGGGAGCAGGCCCTGGAAGGCTGCTCACGGAGGGGACGGTCACTCTTGTCCCGCAATGTTGTGGGCCAGAGTGGAGGAGAGGCCTGGCAAGCTGTCTTGCCGTCGCTGCAGGCTGGACTGTGAAAAACGAGTCTTAGATGGAGAGAAAGACAGTCTTCCTCCAGATCTGAAGCAGGCTCTGCAGAAAAGGTGACAGGTATGAGGACTCCTGCCCTCAGGAGGCACGGGGAGCTCTGCTTAGCCAGTTTGTCTTCTGGAGGAGGCCGGGCCCCTGGACCGCAGGGCGCACCGTGATGAAGGTGCCACAGCCAGGGGCTTCTCTCAGGCCTGTCCTCCTGCAAACGCACACACGGCTCTTGGGAACCCTTCCCTCCCTCCTGCGGATTCAACCCACCACCACCCAAGCCCCGGACATGAGAACGGGGACAGCGGCGGCTTCCAGCGGGGACAAGAGATGCAAGCCAGAACCGTGGTTTGGGTGCATGAAAAAATGCCAGGGTTTTGTCGTCTGTGTGATTTCATTGATCCAAAGCGGTGGCCTTCAGTCTGGGTTTGAAAATCCTCCAGAGCCCTGAAGTGCCTCTAGAGGGAGCCGGAAGGAGGCTGGAAAGTGGGGTCCAGGGTTCCCTTCTTCCCAATCGACAGACCCTCGCCAGTCCACTTCTCCCTCATTTTTTTAAAAAGTCGGGCTTAGTGTAAATGTGATTTGTTATTTTTTTTTAAGGGCTTTGCTACTAAAACCAAATATGAGAACGCAGGTCTGTTGCCTCACTTTTCCATAGGACTCTGGTCCCAACATTCCAGGCATTCTTAGAGAGGATCAGTCGTCTTGCTCCCAGAGAAGAGAAATTCATTCACTCATTCCGCAGATACTCACCGAGCTTTTCCTTTGTGCCAGGCGTGACTATGCATCATGAGAATTTCAAAGGTCTAAGTGCCACCCTTGAGTCCGCTGTGAGTTTTGTGTCCATGGCGCAAGGGAGTTCAGAGGAACGCTGAGTGTGGGCTCAGGAACAGGCCTGGGCTGCTACCCAGGGATAATCGGATTTTATAAGCTCCAGCCACAGAAGTAATTCTCGTCAAGTTACCTCTTTCTCTCCAGCTGATTTTCAGTACCTCCGGCTTCTTGGGGCTCTTGGTTCTGGCCATGCTTTTCCGCTTTCTTCCCCACACTGTTTCGGCCAGCTGGAGGCCATCTTAATCCAACGGGAAGTTTGAATAAAAAGTTTAACACCTGCGCTCTGGAAATATTTTTTTTGCCATAGTCTTTCTTCACGAGGGGCTGCTTGTCTAATAAGGACACGGTCCCATGTAATGAGAGCAAAAAATGAAGGGTTTGTTATAGGAAGCCGCTGAGAGATCTGGGGGCTGTTTGTTATTGTAGCATGCGCTCACCCATCCTGATGGGAATGACCCTATTTACCCTTGTCTCCTGGGCCAAGTCCTGTTTCTCATCTCACAGCTTAAGTGTCTCCCAGTCTGTGACACCATGTTTCCACTCCCCTGTGTAGGGGCGAAAGCTCATTGTTCTGTGCACGCGATACGTTATAGCACAAACTAAGTTTACCTGAACCTCCTTTAAAGGTCTTTATCACCCCCACTGGCTTGTAGGTACCTTGAGTGCATAACTTATAAATTGTATGCAGATGTTTGTTGATAGACTAAATGAGTGTAAGTACGGTGTTTAGAAATCACTTCTTTTTTTTTTTTTAATTTTTATTTATTTATTTATTTGACAGACAGAGATCACAAGTAGGCAGAGGGGTAGGCAGAGAGAGAGGGGGAAGCAGGCTCCCCGCCGAGCAGAGAGCC